>JAGFNQ010001905.1:0-198628 GCA_024364735.1 Boesenbergia rotunda | reverse complement strand
AGTACAGAGAAAGAAAGGATATGTCACTGCAAGATTTAGACTGCAAATTTCTGACAACACTGCCCTCGGGTGAGGTGATGCCCTCTACCCAAATGCTACGTGCCGCACCAATCAGAATCGCAGATAGGGAACTCTACTGCGATCTGATAGTGCTTGATATGTCAGATTATGATGTGATATTGGGCATGGATTTCTTGAACAAATATGGCGCCTCTATTGAGTGCCGTAAACGAAGGGTTATCTTCCGACCTGAGGCGGAAATTCTATTCGAATTTATCGGAGAGCCGAAGAAGAGGACAAGCAAATTCTTGTCGGCTCTGAAAGCAAGGAAGATGTTAGAAAAGGGGTGCTCTGGATTTCTAGCTCATGTGGTTGATACCAGTCCATGGAGGGCCCGAAGCTAGAAGACGTCAAAGTCGTATGCAATTACCCAGAGGTATTTCCCGATGACTTACCAGGGTTAGCACCTGAAAGAGATATAGAATTTGCAATTGAGTTGGTTCCTGGTACTAACCCCATTTCTAAGGCACCGTACCGTATGGCGCCGACGGAATTAAAGGAATTACAGGGACAGTTACAGGAGCTGCTTGACAAGGGACTCATCCGCCCTAGTCATTCTCCCTGGGGAGCTCCCGTACTGTTCGTGAAAAAGAAGGATGGGTCGATGCGAATGTGTATCGACTATCGGGCGCTGAACAACGTGACGATCAAGAACAGGTACCCTCTACCCAGGATAGATGACCTGTTCGATCAACTGAAGGGAGCCACGGTTTTCTCTAAGATTGACCTGAGATCTGGTTATCACCAAGTCAGGGTGAAAAAGGAGGATATACCGAAGACGGCTTTCCGAACCAGATACGGACATTATGAGTTCGTAGTTATGCCATTTGGAATTACCAATGCTCCAGCTACGTTTATGGATTTAATGAATCGGGTATTCTCGGCATTCCTCGACAGATTTGTCATCGTCTTTATCCACGATATCCTTATATATTCGAGAACTCCCGAAGAACATGCTGAGCACCTGAGTACTACAGATTCTTTGGAAGGAACAACTGTATGCTAAATTTTCCAAATGCGAGTTCTGGCTCGATCAAGTATCATTCTTGGGACATGTTATCTCCAAGGAAGGAGTAATGGTGGACCCAATTAAAATTGAAGCTGTGAGTAACTGGACCAGACCCAAGAATGCCAGTGAAATCAGAAGTTTCCTCGGGCTAGCAGGCTATTATAGAAAATTCGTAGAGAACTTCTCTCGGATTGCAGCCCCTATGACAGCTCTTACAAAGAAGGACAAGAAATATGTATGGACCGAGGAATGTGAAAAGAGCTTTATAGAACTGAAAAGGAGGCTGACTAGCGCTCCAATATTGACTCTTCCAGAGAGCGATATGGGTTTCGATATGTATAGCGACGCATCTAAACTTGGACTCGGAGCTGTGCTTATGCAAAATGGGAAGGTAATTGCCTATGCCTCTAGGCAACTGAAGGAACATGAAAGAAATTACCCTACCCATGACTTAGAGTTAGCAGCGATGGTCTTTGCACTGAAAATATGGAGGCACTATCTATATGGAACCCAGTGTAAAGTTTATACAAATCACCAGAGTCTGTGATATTTCTTCACCCAGAAAGATCTGAATATGAGACAGCGCAGATGGCTAGAATTGGTCAAGGATTATGATTGTGAGATCCTGTACCATCCGGGAAAAGCCAACAAGGTAGCCGATGCTCTCAGTAGAAAATCATGTGCTACTTTAATGTCTTTATCAGCTTTGTCACAAACCTTAGGGGAAGAAATTATGAATTACGAGATTGATATCATATCAGGACAGTTGTCCACCCTGATGATTGCGCCGACATTATTCGACGATATTCTGGAAAAGCAGAATCATGATCCGAGTCTTCAGAGAATCAAGCAAGAAGTTCTCGAAGGCAAGGACGATGGATTTAGGATTTCGGACAGCGGTGTCTTATATCTTCGGGATCGATTATGTGTTCCCGACGACTCCGACTTACGGACAAGGATTCTCGAGGAAGCTCACGGAACACCTTATGCGATGCATCCTGGGTCTACCAAGATGTATCACAATCTGAAGAGCAAGTTTTGGTGGTCCGGTATGAAGCGAGATGTAGCCCACTATATCAGTATGTGTTTGACCTGCCAGAGGGTCAAAGCAGAACACCAGAGGCCTGGAGGAGTTTTGCAACCTCTGTCTATTCCCGAGTGGAAATGGGAAGACATCTCCATGGATTTCATCTCTGGGCTACCTAGAACGACGAATGGATATGATGGCATATGGGTTATTGTGGACAGACTCACCAAGTCTGCCCATTTTCTGGCCATCAGGATGACCCACTCAGTAGAGCAGTTGGCTCAACTGTACGTCAAGGAAATTAACCGACTGCACGGAGTTCCCAAGACCATTATCTCTGATAGGGATGGTCGATTTACTTCAGATTTTTGGGGACACGTGCAGAAGGCTCTTGGCACGAAGTTGAAATTCAGTACGACCTTTCACCCCCAGACTGACGGGCAGACTGAAAGAGTGAATCAGATACTAGAGGACATGTTGCGAGCTTGTGCCTTGGATTTCAAGGGAAGCTGGTGTCGATACCTGAGCCTGGCAGAGTTTGCTTATAACAACAGTTATCAGGCTACTATTGGGATGACACCGTACGAAGCACTATACGGAAGGAAATGCAGATCTCCTATATGCTGGCTTGAGAGTGGTGAAAAGAAGGAGATGGGACTTCGGACTGATATTATAGATGAAACCACTCAGGCTATAAAGAATATCCGCCAGAGGATAGAGACTGCTCAGAGCCGGCAGAAAAGCTACACTAACAAGCGACGCAGACCACTAGAGTTAGAGGTTGGGGATTCAGTATTCCTGAAAGTGGCCCCTATGAAAGGGGTGATGAGATTCGGCAAGAAAGGGAAGCTGAGTCCGAGATATGTGGGACCGTATCAAATTCTGAGATGGGTAGGCAAAGTGGCCTACGAACTGGAGTTACCGCCAGAAATGTCGGCTATCCACAATGTCTTCCATGTATCAATGCTCAGGAAATGTATCTCTGATGTGAATCAGGTGATAGAGTCCCAACCAGTACAAGACCAAGAGAACCTAAGTTCCGAACGCCGACCTATTTAGATCCTAGATCGGGAAGTTAAAAAGCTAAGGAACAAGGAAGTACCCTTAGTAAAGGTTCTGTGGCAGAACGAACAATTCGAAGAAGCCACATGGGAACGAGAGGAGGCAATACGATTAAAGTATCTGTAATTATTTTAAAGTTCGGGACGAACTTTTTATAAGGTATGGAGGATTGTAACACCCCAAAATTTCCCCCATATGAAATACTATGAATTCATGAAACATTTTTTATGAAATGTTATGATGGGCTTGGTTTAATGGGCTTGATATGGATTAGTGCAAAATGTGATAAAAAGAAAATGTAGAAAGGAGGAAGCAAGGATCGAACCTTGAACCTCCTAGTTGCACTAATCATGTCATAACCAACACACCAAGCCATGTTTCATGTAGAGAGAATAAGAAACATGCTTGTTAAAGCTAGGGAAGTGAAGAGACATGTCTCTTCATGAGAAAAGTATAAATAAGAGAGGGAGAGGTTGGAATAACTTCTTCTCTTCTTCTTCCTCACAGTCCCCACCGAAACTCATCTTCTTCTCCCTTTCAATTTTCGAAAAAATACACCCTAGGGTTCTAACCCTAGGGAATTGGAAAGAAGAAGACCATCCAAAGATCTTACCCTCTACTAGGGCCAAAGGTTCTAGGGAAGTGCTAATAAGGAGAACACTCACCCTCCTTCAACCAAGGGTACTCTAAAGGTTTAGAGAAAGTGAAAGTCAAGCGAAAGGATGTAAGTATCCCCTCGCCTGCAGTGTAATAGTTGTGTGTGATTCTTTTGCTTTTGTGGTTTTCGAAAATGGGGGGTTTCCCCTTTGTGAGTTTCGGCCACCCCTTAAGGGGAGGCCTTGGTTACTTCTTGATACAAGAGAAGACCCCTTGAGACTTAGGGTATATATGTATGTGGATTTTCTTCATGATGTTATGAACAAAAACTAGGGTTTTACCCTTGTGTAAGTTTCGGCCAAGGCAAGGAATTTAGGGGTTTAAGAGTTGAATTTCTCTAGGATGTATTTTATGTTTAGTGTATTATATGATAGTGTAGACAAGGTGTTTGTATAAATGTTTGGTTACAAAAACCCAACTTTTTCCCTACCCTAGAGGGATTAGGGTTTTGGGTTGCATAATTATCCTATAATGTGATCTATGTTTAATAAGTGGCATGATATGTATGTGAGATGTTTGTGTAAATGCTTGTATGAAGGTTGATTCAAAAACTCTAATTTCCCCTACCCTACACATTCGGCCAACACCCTAGAGTTAGGGTTTGCGAAGGTTAAAATACCTATAGGATATGCTTATGTTTGGGGATAATGATACGTATATACATGTGATGTTTAAATGGAAGGTTTGATTTGAAAACTATGTTTTCCCCTAGCATGATTTTCGGCCAAGGCATGATATATTTGGTTTGTGAAAGTTGATTACCCCATGATGTATGCTATGCTTAGTATGATACATGATGTATATATATATGATGTTTGTATGGGATGTTTGATGTCAAAAACCTAAGTTACCTCTACCCTTGACTTTCGGCCAAAACCTTAGGTTTAGGGTTAAGAAGAACTCAATTAACTCATGAAGCATGCTACCACTTCCTATGACATGAATATGATTTATGTGACCAATCTTGTCATATATAAGTATGTGTAAGTGGTTGAAATATGATGTATGTATGAGCATGTTAATATAGCCCATGGGGCACCCTTTATGAATTGCATGTGATGTGTATGATAAAATGCTTGAAAGGATACTCCACTAAGTATGGGATCAAGAGCACCCCTTATGCTGTGTGGTGTGTCCCTACGGGATCATGAGCACCCTTGAAGAGTGGTGTGTCCCTTAAGAGTGGATTGGAGTACTCCTTAGCATATATGTAAAAACATGATAAGTATTTTACTTTAGAAGTTGTGCACCCGACTCGGAAGGGGGTCGTTAAATAAATCCGGGGTGCATGTTAACGTAAGGTCATGGCTCCGGTAGGACGGAAGGGTCCTGCTCTAATTGATTGGTGGCTCGCTACCCCAATTCATTAGGGAACGCGCAATAGTAACGCAGATATGTGGTACACAACTGGCCCTATATGATATGGATGTATTTTTAAGTAATACCTTTATGGAATTGTTTTGAAAACATTCATTGAAAACATTTATTATATGTGAAGGGTATGCTTAAGGTACTTTATACTGCATGCTTAGAAACTTGGTTGTTTAGTATGCTTCGATGAACTCATGCTTATGATTTGTTATGTGTACATGTTGTATTCTTTCGTATGGATTTTGCGAGTAGGACAGGATCCTTATTAAGCATTTGTGCTTACTAGTTTATGTGTTGTCTTATGCTGCAGATAAGGGTAAGGAACACTTAAACTAAAGGAAGAGGCAGGAGGCTGAAGATGTGTGGGGTGGTGGCTCGGGAAAGAAATATTCTTATATCTACTTTATTATGCTTATGTTATGCTCCTTGACAATGAATGTTAGTGATTAGGATTGATATTGCATGATGGTGATTACACTTGGAATTTTCATATACTTGATTTTGTTTGATTATATTATGGTTTGAAATAATATGTGAATCTATCATGTTATGGAATAACTCTTGATTAAAATATTTCAAATGATGTTCTAATGATTCAAGCATGATATTTAATTGACATGTACTGGCAAGTATGCTTAGCACTTGTAAATATCACTTGATAGTTTTAGACAAGCATGCTCAGCACTTAGTCCTTGCACTTGTGTTTTATTTTATGTTAAAATTATATGATTGATTGTTACGTAACCCCGCCCCGAGAGTAGATATAAGGGCGGGCGTTACAGACTTGGCGGGTTTTCCTAGTGAATACTTGGTCGTCCTTGAGAGACCTCTCCATGTCTATGGATTAAAAATTAATCCGAATAGAGACCCGTCTCCCAACGACCATCTCGTCATCGTATCGTTCGGTACGAATTACAACTTGGCCAATCACATGGATTGAGCTTTGTAATTCTCCTTGCCGAACGACCGCGGAAATGACGACGAGTGGATCATCGGTTCTTGTGTTTATGGTCGGAGTCCAATTAATTAATTATTAGCTATGATTCAAAATCAAAATAATTATAACACACATGAAATGATGAAGCTAATTAACATGGCACAATAAGACAATTAGGAGCTAAGGAAAGAATTATACCTTCCCTTTTACCTCGTAGCCTTCTACCGTATAACTCTCCTCTCTTGGACGTCATGTGGGCGACGATCTACCAAGAACTACACGTGGTCACCAATTCGATCCCTACTCATTGCGCCAACCAAGCCCTAGCCAAAGGGATGTCGCCGGCCACTCCAAGGAAGAAGATAATCCAAACACAAAACCTTACTACTCCTCTCCTGCATCGTCGGTGCCCGAGTCACAAGTATCTTGGAGTTCCTGTGTTCTGAGCCACTCCAAGTCATGTGAGCAACTTGTGTTCTGAGCAACTCCACAAATCCAACTTGCGTTCTCAAGCTACAAACAAGTTGCACCAGCCGACAAGTTGCCGTGAGCAACAATTTTCTCCAACCGTTCTCCAGCCAAACCATTGCCGTGAGCAACAATTTTCTCCAACCACTTGAAGCATGCAACAGCAAGTCCATGACTTGCTTGGAGAAGCCACGGTCGAATTCACTGCCCATGCATGATGAATCCTGTTTACATGTACAACCCATGCATGCTCCCGTTCCGTTGCACTCAAGCATAGAGAAGAATGCAGCTTCACGCGTGGAGGAAAAAAAATAGCCTGCTATTTTCATGCGTGGACTGCTCTGCATGGAGAACGACTGCATGCACAGCCCGGAGAAGAACCACTGCATGCAGAGCCCGGAGAAGAACAGCGGTGCTGTTTGGCGCCGCACTGCGTGGAGAAGAACAGCTGCCTCTCTTGTTCGGCGCCGCACACCGAGAGGGTTAGAGAGAGAGAGAGAGAGAGAGAGAGAAGAGGAGAGGAGATAAATAGGGTTTTCCTTGTGTTTTCTTGGATTAATTCATTCACATGGTTTCATGCCACAGGGGTATATATATAGATAGGGCTATGATAGGGGCCAAGAGGAGGAGTTGGATCTTGGCCCACTAATGGATCTAACCCCGATACATTAATTAAGATATATTCCACTAAAAGATCTTAATTGAACTTCCTAACCAACCCCCATTTTTTCATATGGGCTCCACTTATTATGAGTCGTCCATCCCCCCGTGTTTAAGATATCGAATGCCCATCAATTAATTTAAATTACTGACAAATTAAATTAATTAACTTCTGGATCCTTGATTAGTACCACTCAACCTTATCATCATGTTGGATCAAATCCATCTGCAGGGTTTAACATGATGAACCTTTTGAGCTCATCAAGGGAGCATCATCATCCTGACTTACCAGGACACGGATTCCGTCAATAATCAAAAGCACACCATATAATTAATATTAATTCCCAACTTACCTGGCCTATTGATCTAACAGAATAGATCTTGCCCATTGGTAAATCAATGAAATAATAATTAATCATACATGCCCGTTATTATATCAGGATTTAGGGATCGTACTCCATAATAAAATCTGAGATCCAATCCAATTATCAAGTCTGTACAAATTGGATTATCTCTGGTTTTGATCCTGCTCAATGTACTAAGAGCACACTAGTGTAATTCTATAGTCAAGATCAACCACACAGAATTACACTACAACCATCCCGATGGTTTGTCCAATTCCATCTCGGCTGTGAGCCTCTACTTATACTAGGCAAGGGACTGATAACATGATCTTCCGTGTAATACCAAACACCATGTTATCTACAATGCAAAGTAAATGACGTTTATGCATGTATTAATATAAACAAGTACCTAGTGTTGTTGTGATTCTCTTTTCAAAAAAATAGATGATCTCATATATAAAAAGAGTAAGTCTTTTAGTATACACATCTAACATTCCAAAGTCTGGAACTGAAATTCCAGACGTATCAGTCGACTACTCAAGGTAGCAGGCGACTGACCACAGAAATTCGAGGGAACAGAAAGATTGGTCGAGTGATTTCTAGGTGGAGTCGACTGCACCAGTCGACTGGTAACTCCACCAGTCGACTGGTCTCGGGCCAACTTTCGAACAGAAAGATTGGGGGAGTGATTTATACTAAGAGTTGATTGGCACCAGTCGACTCCTCAAGGAGTCAGTCGACTGGTCCTGGTTAAGCAGAAAAGTAATGTGACGTCCATCTAGAGTGAGGAGGGAGGGTCGTTACATATTTAATGAAGAGGAAATGTTTAGGTTAAACCTAACAGGTTTAGAGACTTATTAGCTAGTTACCATTTCTTTGTAATAGCTATTTAAAAATGTCCTTTGATAAGGCCTTGATTTGGATTTATTGTTGCTGATTATTGGCAGGTGCTACTCTTCGCATATAGATTCTTCCATTTGGAGGCGGGTACTTCTTGGTTGTTTATTTAGATCCACTTATCTTTATACATGGCTATTATTTATGTGTAGTAGGTTTTATTTAATTTAAATCTGCTACCGTTGTGTTTGATACTTGTTGCCTGATCATGGATATGATCTACTTTCTACTATACAGTCTTTTTATTATTATTTGATTCTATATAACATCTGTGCAAACATGTGTATGTAGATATAGTAGCATGACACTGTTTGTTTACATTGATTGATTTTAGTTATACTTGCATGTATATCTAGATGTGTGATGATTTAGTTATGATACATGTGTTTGATCTGTGCATGTTAAATTGAGTTATGTATTGATGACTTGGTAGGTGTTGCATGTGTTAGAGTCATACACCATCCTTGCATTGTTGCATGCCGGCAATCAATGACTCCCTTGTGGTTGAGCTTATCATCTTCCGGTACATGATATGCACACACGGTCACTTATGGGTTAGTGGATACCGTTGGGTGTGTGCATTTGCTCTGTTTTGCTCCACTCGACCGCTCATGGGTACAGGTTTTAGAGAGTGGTAGTAGGCAGAGATCACTCCTCTTCCCCTAGACTAGAGGAGATGACAGAGATATCTCCCCCCATATGTATATGGGGTGGAGCGAGAGCTCCACCAACATCCTGTCGACTCGGTAACTAGGAGCAGTGATTGTAAGGATGTATACTAAAAGCATTTCTTTTGATTAGAGTACATTTACATTTTCAAGAGAATCGCAAAATCAGACAGTGCATGTTTATATTAGTTTGCGCACAAAATGTCTAATACTTGACATTGTAGATAACATGGTGCGTGGTGTCTCACAGTAGATCGTGTTATCAGGTTCCCTGCCGAAGTATAAAGAAGAGGCTCACAACCGAGATCGAGATGGACAAACCATCGGATGGTTGTAGTGTAATTAGGTGTAGTTTATCTTAACTATAGAATTACACTAGTGTACTTTATGTACATTGAGTAGGACCAACAGAGAGGTCATCCAATTTTTGTACTGACTTCGTAAATTGGATTAGACCTCAGATAATATTATGGAGTATGATCTCTTAATCCCGAAATAATGACCGACATATATTATTAATTATTATTTCTTTGATTTACCAATGGGCGAGATCTATTCTGTTAGATCGATTGGCCCGGTAAGTTGGGTGATAATATTAATGATATGATGTGCTATTGATTATTGACGGAATCCGTATCCTGGTGAGTCGAGATGATGATTCCCCCTTGGTGAGCACAAAAAGGTCATCATGTCAAATCTTGAAAGTGGACTATGGTCCGGCATGATGAAAAGGTTGAGTGGTACTAATCAAGGATCAAGAGGATAATTAATTTAATTATTAGTAAATTAAATTAATTATCGGGCATACGATATCTTAAACATGGGGAGATGGATGACTCGTAATATGTGGAGCCCATATGAAAATATGGGGGTTGGCGAGGAAGTACAATGGGATCCTTTAGTAGAATGGATCACCATTAATGGATCGGGTTTGGATCCATTAGCGGGCCAGAAACCAACTCTTCTCATGGTCCCTATCTTAGCCCTATAAATACCTCATAGGAGTCATGATTAAAGGTGAATTAATCCTTGATTAATTTTTTGGAATTAATCCACAAAAACCAAGCCCTAGCCTCTCTCCCTCTCTCTCTCCTAGGTCACGTACAAGAGAGGAGAAGAAGATTGTTCTTCTCCTTTGGCTCTCCTTCTCCGATCCAAGTGGTGACCAGTGATAAGGAGGACTCTCCTCCTTCTTGAGGAACACGGCAGTAGTGAGGATTGGGAGAAGTTGGCGGCGTTAGGAGAAGAGAAAGAGGCGCTCGGTGGAGGTGGTCGGCGGCGGTGAAGAAAGAAGAAGGAGAGATTGGGAGAGATTGAAGGAGAGCTTTCTCCTGGTTCCCTTCCTAGGCTCTTCTTCTCTTCATCGTGATCACCCCAGGATAAACCGGAGCTCAACCAGCGGCAAGGATCTTCAACCTTGCGGCACGGGTGGTGGAGGTGGAAACGGCAGGTTTAAGGAAGGAGAAGGAGCTGCTGCTTCTTTCTTCTTCGGTTTCTTCTTCCTCATTGGCTTCTTCCTGGAGCTGCTTTGTGGCCGGCGATTATTGGCAAAATCTTGTGGTCGGGCGCAAGGTGGAGGAGAAGCAAAGGTGGCCGGCGGTGAACCCTACGGTTAGGGTTAGTCGGCGCAAGAGAGAGGAAGAAGAAAGGTGATCAATTCGAGGCCGTTGGAGACTCCGCATCTTGGTAGATTGTCGTCCACACGACATCCAGGAGGGTAGGGTGATATGGTAGAAGACTGCGAGGTAAACGGCGAGGTATAACTCTCCCGAGCTCCATTTTCATTTACCATGTTTTAATTGTGCCATGTTACTTTGCTTCGTCATTTCATGTATGATAGTTGGTTATTTTGATTTGTTATCATAGACAATAATTAACTAACTGGACCCCGATGATAAACACAAAAACCGGTGATCCAAATCGTCATCTTTTCCGTGATTAATTAATCCGAAAAGTTACAAGGCCTTAACCTTGGTTTTGGCTAAGTTGTAACTTGGATTAATTAACACAACGACGAGATGGTCATTAGAGGGACGGGTCACTATTCGAGTTAAAATTTTAATCCGTAGACATGGAGAGGTCTCTCTGATAAGATCCCGTGGTTGGCTTGGAAACCGCCAAGCCATACCCTACAGTGATGACAGAGTGCAGATAGTGTCACAACCCTACCCACTCAGCCGACGCATATGACATGCCTCGGTGGTTGGACTGACATCAGGGGTAACCATGTCATTTCATCATGTGCATATGATGCATTATGCATTTGATTGTAATTGTTGCATTTGTTTGTTACATATTTTTGACAAGCACATACATGATATATTATGTGTGGTTTGATGACCCTGTACTTGCTCGTATGATACGAGCCCATTTTATGATTAGGATAGGCTGATTTTTAGTATATATATTTATTTAGTACTTTCAGTTATGCACATTCTGATATTTCTGTTGAGACAATATCATGATGTTTCTGTATAGCTTATTCAGCTATTTATTCTGCCATGCATATCTTTGTCTTTATCTGTAGAGTCCACTTGGACTCACCATCCATCACAATGTTTTTGTTTTCAGGATGATAGGTCACCAGGGGGAGCCCAGTTGCCAATTTCGGGTCCCTATGACTCTAGTGATGGGTGCTTCCGCATATATTTTATTTCTTTTACCCCATACTTTTTTGTTTGTATTTATTTTTTATGTCGTGGACTTGTATCATGATGCATTTGTTGTGGTATTATATTTTTGAGTCCTCTATTGAACTTTGTGGTTATTATTTTGCTGCGCGCCTGCCCCGAGGGCAGGTCAGGTGAGTTTATAGTTTTATTGCTGAGGTACACTTATTATCTTTTATTATATCTCCTATTTTTAGGCTTAAGGCATGTGTTGAATGTGAATCTAAATTGTCCGCCGTACAGGGGAGATGCTATCTGATTTTATGTTGGATCAGCGGCTCCTTTGATCTCGGGGCATGACAACTATCATCTCGCCCCACTTTGATACTAGGTTGGACAAGATTCAAATAATCTTTTTTCTATCTAACCATTCTAGATTAAGCAGAAAAAATCTAGCATGAATGACATGACAATTATATATAAGAAATAAAAAGATGAATGATCAAGGCAATTATACATGTATCCATCATTTCTAAATATTTTAATTTAATTTCAAATTTTTGATTTGATATAATTCGTGTGAACCCACGAATGAGTCAACTCACTTGGACACATTTTTGATCATTATGTTGATTGTTTTATTTGGTAAAATTTTATTCATTTTGTAATTCAAGGTACATACTATAACTTAGTTCATGGATTTTAAATTAACAAATTTTGAGTTGTGGATTAACAATTAGTTCTTCTTTCTTAAATTTTGATATTTTGAATTTGAACTTTTTATTTAATGTTTCATAATTAAATGGTACATTATGGTAATTTGAATTCTTAATGTTTGACTTTGTATTCTTTGAATTTGTAAATTTTTCCTTTAATCATGGGGTTCTAATGAGTTAGTTTCTTGAAATTTATCTGGTCTAATTATGTTTAAATTTTTAGAATTAGTTAAGTTCAAAAGAATTGGATTTGGTTGACTTTTAGACTCTATCTTTTCAATTAATTCCAACATTTTTGATTTCGATTGATTTTTTAATTTTTAATTTTCGATTATCCTTAATATTTCTGAATTATTTGATTTCTTATATCATTTCATAATTAAATTTTCAAAATGATTGAATTCAAAAACCAATTAAATTTTCAAAAACATCATAATCATCTGTTAATATTTAAGGATTATCACTTAAAATTTTATCATTATTTTGATTATTATTAATTAAAATTTTATCATTATCTTATGGATTATTAGTTAAAATTTGAGAATTATCTTGTAGATTATTAGTTAAATTTTAAGAATTAGATTGTTGATTATTAGTAAAAATTTGAGAATTATCTTGTAGATTATTAGTTAAATTTTAAGAATTAGATTGTTGATTATTAGTTAAAATTTGAGAATTATCTTGAGATTTATTAATTTAAATTTGAGAGTTATCTTAAGGATTATTCAAAATTTTATAATTATCTTCAGAATCATTAATTAAGATCTTAGTATTTTCTTCAAATTTTTTAGATTCAAAAGAATTAATATTTAGATTTTCAAGATTATTAGTTTGAGATTTATCTATTAAAATTGTGGGATTATCTAAAGAATTAAGCAATAAAATTTTAGAATTAATTTTAGAAATCATAATATTAATAGCAAAAATAGCGGAATTAATGGTTAAAATGTTAATATTATTAAAATTATTATCACCTAATTTAACATTCAAAGTCTTTAATTTATTATGCAAATGATCTAATTTATCAAAATCTAGACTAGCAGGGATAGTTTAGGAAAACTTAGTTTTTCATACCATCCTAGCATTTTTTGGTATTGTGGATTCGTTCTTCTTCCTCTCTGAACATTGGTTTTTGTAGTGCCCAAACCTCTTGCACTTAAAGCACTAAATATGTCTCTAATCCCTCCGGACTCTTGGCATTGGTTTCTCTGTTGCCGTCGGTAGTGTTGTTCGAATCTTATAAGTAGAATACTTATTTTTGTAGTACCCTCTCTCTATACACTCGAAGGAAATTATATGTCACTTGAAATTTAATATTAAAAAAATTACCTTTTCACTCTTCTCCCTCTCATTCCATGACCTTCTTGCTCCTTTAGCGGTTAGTCTGATCAGAGCCTCCTGCTTTGATACCAATTGTAGGATCGGGTGCGTTAATAGAGGGGGGAGGGGTGAATATCAACCATTGTCCTTTATCAAGTTTGTCGTTCGTTCATCGTTTTATCAGATCATTAGTAGCAACGGAATAATAAAATAAATACAAAAAATAAAAGACTCAGATATGTGGGATTTACTTGGTTTCCAACCCTAAGGTCAGTACATCCAAGGCCTATGCATTCAATGTGAGTTCACTAAGGGCCCCCTTCTCGAATGCTTTCCAGAGGTGGAGAAACCCGTCATACAGTTTAGAATACAAGCACAAATGGAATAAAAACAAGTATAGCTTGTAAAATACAAACTAAATAAATATGGCAACCGATCCAGATCTTTTGTGCACAGCGCACCCCTGTTGGAGATTCCTCGGTCACAGAACTTCACAGAGTTGCTTTCGACGCATAGAAATGGAGAGAAGAATAAAGAATTTCTTGGCTTTGAATGTAGTCTCTTTATCTCCTTTTATATAGGAGTTGGATCAAATCCTTATTTGGATCAAATCTTATCTAGATGAAGTCACATCTGAATGAAGCTTCATCTTTATTCACATCATCTGATTTATCTTTTTCCTCATTCAAATCATAAAGATAAACTAGACCTTTTGCCACATCATCTTCTATGTCAATATTTCTGACAATTCAGTAATTTTGACTGAATCTAGTCAGTCTACCGAATTGCTAGTTCAGTCAACTGAACCGGTTTGGCTCCGGTTCAACTCACGTTAAGCCCAGTTCACCCATTTTCATTTGTTTGCTCACTGTTTTGCTTCCAGCTCTAGGTTTATGCAAAACAAACATACAACAACAAACAAACAACCAAAGCCTTAATTCTATAAGTATGTCTGACCTACTAGGCTTATCTTTTGCTTGAAGGTCTCTCCTTCAAGTATACCACCTAAGGGTCAATCCCTTAGGATCATGCCATACTCTTGTAAGTATACCCGACCTGCTAGACTTCATCTTGGACTACATCCATGACTTTACCAACTAAGGTCCACTCCTTAGGGTTTTATTACCTAGATTCATTTACTAGGACCCAACTTCACTCACCAAGATTTCTTTGCCTAGCTTCTCTCACTAGGACTTCCACAACCTAGCTTAACTCACTAAGACCTAACTTCACTCACCAGGATTTTGTTGTCCAGCATCACTCACTAAGACTTCCACTACTTAGCTTTACTCAATAGGACCCAGCTTCACTCACCAGAACATCATTGCCCGATCCTCGACCTGGACATAATGTTGGGTAAGGCTTGGCGGGTTTCCTAAGCGAATACCGGGTCGAATATGAGAGACCTCTCTATGTCTACAGATTAAAATTTTAATCCGAATAAGGATCCGTCTCCCAAACGACCATCTCGTCATCGTATCAATTGATTCAAGTCACAACTTGGCCAAATTCAAGAGTAAGACCTAGTAACTTTCCGAATCAATTGACCGCAGAAAAGACGATGAACGGATCGCCGGTTTTTGTGTTCATTTTCGTGGTCCATGACCTAATTAATTATCAATAGTAATTATCAAATAATTAAACTATGACAATCAATTAAGCACACACATGCGATGATAAAAATCACATAAAATATTAGAAACTAAAGAGGAGCCAAAGAGAGATATACCTCGTCTTTTACCTCGTAGTCTTCTACCGTATGACCCTCCCTTCTTGGACGTCGTGTGGGCGACGAGCTACCAAGACGTGGAGTCACCAAGTCATCTAATTAATCACCTTCTTCAATGCCTTCCACTTACCATCAAAACCCTAGCCATGGGTTTATGGCCAACCATCCTTTTCCACTACCACCTCGCGCCGCCGGTGACCACCACCATCCAAGGAGCTCCGCCCACAAGGGAGCTGAGGTGTAGGAGGATAGGAAGATGAAGAAGAGGAAGAGAAAGGGAGAACAAATCTCCACTTTCTCCCACACACACCCACAGCCACCCCCTTCTTCCCCTTCAAGCCCGCCGGTGCTAACAAGGAGAATTCCTTCTTTCCGGCTGCCGACCACCTCCACTCCCAGCTGAAACTTGCCCCTTGCTTCAAGGAGACACCAGCCACAAGAGAGGAGGCGATCGAAGTGGACGATGACGGAGAAAACCAAAACCCAAGCGCTCCTCCTTCTTCTTCCTTGTTGCGGCGACAAATACCACCAACAACCCCTTTTCTCCATTGCTCCACCGGTTCCAGCAATCCCAAGGATTACTCCGGCCAAAAGGGAGAAGAGAGGAAGAAGAAACCGGTGGAGAAGAGTCCTTTCCCTTCCCCTTCTTCTCTTTGTTGCCGCCGGCCACAATAAGAGTTGCCGCAACCCTAAGAGAGAGAAGGGAGAGAAAGTGTTTTGGTTTATTGGATGAGTAATTATGGATTAATTTCTTGATTAATTAGTCTTGGTTTCATGACTCCTATGAGGTATATATAGGGCTACGATAGGGACCATGAGGAGGAGTTGGGTCTTGGCCTGCTAATGGATCCAAATCCGATCCATTAATGGAGATCCATTCCACTAAAGGATCCCCATTGAACTTCCTCACCAACCACCATATTTTCATATGGGCTCCACCTATTATAAGCACATCCATATCCTCGTGTTTAAGATATCGAATGACCGTTGATTAATTTAAATTAATGACAATTTTAATTAATCAACCTCTTGATCCTTGACTAGTACCACTCAACCTTTTCATCATGTTGGACCATAGTCCACTTGCAAGATTTAACATGACGAACCTTATGAGCTCATCAATGGGGCATCATCATCCTGACTCACCAGGACACAGATTCCCTCAATAATCAACGGCACACCATGTATATAATATTATTTCCCAACTTACCGGGCCAATCAACTTGACAGAATAAATTTTGCCCATTGGTAAATCAAAGAAATAATAATTAAATACACATGCCCGTTATTATTTCGGGATTTAGAGATTGTACTCTATAATATAACCGAGGTCTAATCCAATTATAAAGTCAGTATAAATTGGGACCTCTATTTTTGGTCCTACTCAATGTACACAAAGCGCACTAACGTAATTATATGGTTAAGATAAATCACACCTAATTACACTACAACCATCCCGATGGTTTGTCCAATTACATCTCGGTCATGAGCCTCTTACTTATACTCTGCAAGGAACTGATAACATGATCTTCTGTGTGTCACCACATACCATGTTATCTACAATGCAAAGTATTAGACTTTTGTGCACATACTATTATAAATATACAACCTGTGATTATGTGATTCTCTTTCAAAATGTAAATGTTCATATACAAAAAGTAAGACTTTTAGTATACATCCTAACAATCTCTCACTTATACTAAAAGACTTTGCTGTTTTCAAAATGTCATACATCCGACCCCTTGATCCTTCTCATGCCTAAAAGCTCTCGCTACCAAGGGCTTAGTGAAAAGATATTCCTAGGTCATCATCTGATGTAACCTAGGCAACAACAGCTATTCCTCACCAGGGTGGTACTTGTGCTCTATGTGTTTAGTCGCCTTATGGATGTTAGTATTGTGAGAGAAGTGTCCTAAGGCAATCGCCTTATGAATGTAATCATTTATTTTAATAAATGAATATTCACTATTTGAGTATACATGTTTGTGTATTTGATTGAGATCTTAAACTCATTTACTGAATGTCCGCAATACAATTCACAGCATGAGAGAATTTGTGATGAATTCACAACTAGTGATTATCTCTACATGTGCAATTGTGAAGTATTGAAATTGTCCCTAGTCGATGAATTGATAAATACGGACACTATCAATTCTGTTGAGACTAGCATGGGTTATTCTCTAATCAGCTGATTCTCACTGGCTGGTGACATTGGGATGTCCGGAGATAAACATGAATGCTAGTTAAGGGAACTAGTTCATTGGAGTGACTGGCTGTAAAACTTCATATGGTAATCTACATATAGATATGTCAATGAAGTTCTTACTACAGCTTAAGTGCGATGTTCCTTTGACTTGCGGTGTTCAAGTCATCTTGGTCATGGAGACTTATACTTTGACATCTTAAGCAAGCATCTCTAAGGAGGTGTGGACCCAGGATGGTTGGGTATAAGCCGAAGTGCCCGAAGATGTTTGAACAGCCTACAAAGGATTCACCACTCCTTGCGAGGAGATGTATACCCAAGGCCTATCGTCGGATTGTTACTCGAAGTCTCTGGCCAGAGCATCACATGTTCAGAGTATGAATCTCTCAGAAACATGAGAGTAATTAGAATCCGTTGGACGAGAAAGACACTACTTGGGCTAGGTGTGACGTAGTCAGCCTAGTGGGGATTGACACACATAGACCGTGTCCTGAACCAAGTGGGTATAAGATGGTGAAGGGAATGGGGCACGATTCATTATAGCTGCTGAAGGGTTTCAGAATTATTTCTGAGGTCAACCGTTGATCTTTCGATTAATTGGGGATCATGATGTACTACTAGGTGCCACTCATGATCGTTCTATAATTGCTTAATTATAGACAGCCAACATAAATCGAAAGCCTATTTAGTTACACGCACTACGAGTAATCCGAGGGATTTAAAATGAGTTAAAAATTGGATTTTCCGATCAAGAGAGATAAGTCGAATCTGAATTTTTTAGAGACGCATCGGAAGCATAAAATGGGTAAGTCTTTTGAAGACTTATTGGATGAATTAAATGAGTTTAATTCATATGGTATAGGCTTGGGTTTGGCCGGCCAAAGAGGGTCCCCACCCTCTTTGTTTGGCCAGCCACATTAAAAGGGGAGAACCAAATTGTTTGGTTCAAATTATAAAATAAACCGAGCGTGGTTTGTTTTATAAAATTATGGATAATATATATAAATTTTTATAAACCGAAGTTTGGTTTATTATTTTCATGGAAATTAAAATAAACTTTGAATAGTTTATTTTATTTTATAAAATCAATTATGAATTGATTTTTCCGTGATAAGAAAAATTTATATAATAAATTTCTTGTGAAAATTTATTCCATAATAAAAAGGGAGACATGGTTGTTTTTATTATAAATTAAATTATGATAAAAAACTTGGCATGATGGAATAATTCATAGAAAAATTTATATGATAAATTTCTTATGAAAATTTATTCCATAAAAAGGAGACTTGGCGATTGAGAGGCTACTATATAAAGGAACCAAGGCAAGACTTGGAATTAATCTAAGAGATCTAGAAATAAGCCCTCTCTCTCTCTCCTTCTCTCCCTCTCCCTCCTCTAGTGTCGCCGGCCCTAAAAGGAGGACCCCTTTGTTGCCGTGAGCTTCATCCACCAAGCAGTTGCCGAAGAAGAAGAAGAAGCGGGCGCAACTCCTTCCTTCCTCCCGGAATCTTGATTCCGTTCTTCGTTTGGTGGTTAGTCTTCCCATCTGTCTCTTGGTATTCTTGTCGTGCCTTTGGAGAATCTAGTAGTTCTTGTCGGCACGAAACTCGTGGCTTTGCGAAGTCATCCCGAAGAAAACTCGGCGTGGACGCAAATAGAGGCGGAGCTTCCAAGGGACGCTTACGGTTGGATCTCGTCCCTTCCTTCGAGTTACGCGAGGTATTAAGTAAATTAGTTTACTTTCTGCAAAATTTTAATATATGATCATGTCTACACAATATAAGGTTGCATGCTTAGATGTGTGGTTAAATAATTTGGGAAATTATTTATGCTAAATCTTCCACTGCACGTAAGAAATTTTAAAATTACGAACCCGCATCCATGTCAACATGCACCTGGTCCCAACAGTGGTATCAGAGGTTAGTGTTCGACATAATCATATAATTGTTTTGCGGAAACCTTTGTCATGATCTCAATTTTGGAAAATTTTCCAATTATGGAAACTTTCCAATTATGATAAATTTTAGATTTAGGAATTTCAAAGTTTGGAAATCCTCATGAAATTTCGCAAACTTTTGAAATATCCTAGTTTCTGAAATTTTATGATAATTGTGAAAACTTCCCATTTTTGGAAACTTTCCAATTTTAGAAATTTCCTATTTTGGAAAATTTCCAATTTTAGAAATATGTAAGTTTTCTTTGTACCATAAACTTACAATTATTCTGAAAACCTATTATGGAAAGCTCACAATTTTCGGCACTTTCTTTCAAGAAAGTCTAGACAAATTTATGGATCATTAATTGACAATTAAATTCGAATTGGTTTTAAATTATTAACAAAATTCTTTACTTTGGGAAGTGCCTCGGGGAGCCACCCAAATTAAAGTTAGTTGTTATAATTTAATTTCTTATTTTGAATAAGAATTGTCAAGTTTAATTTGGCTACGCCTCGGGGAGCGGGCCAAATTAGATTTACGATAAATTTCTTTTCTTTGGGTATCTGAGCCTCGGGGAGCCACCCAAAGAAAATAATTTGTTGTAATTAATTAGTCCATAAATAAAATATGTGATCAAATCTTGGAAATTTTTGAGGTGATTCTCAAACGATAATTTCCTTATTTGATTTCTTACATATTATTGTCTCCAAAATTAATTAGGAAAATTATTTCCTATAGAGTTTATTTCCTTAAATAAGATTTTCATGAAAATAATATGTGGTTGAATTAAGAGAATCTTTCTCTTAATTTAATAAGATTTGATTTAGAGAAATCAAAGTCTTAAACATATTATTTCTGAAATTGATTATGACAATTTAGGAAATTGTTTCCCAAAATAATTCCTTAAATAAAGTATGAAATTAGAATTAGGAAATCCGGTTCCTAATTCAATTAATGAGACTTGATAAATTAAGTCACATACATACTTTATTAAGGAAATCGTTAGTACATGACATAATTATATGTCATGAATGTACTTAGAAAGAAAATGATGAGACCCAAAACCCCTTACAAAATATTAAGGCCAACACCTTCCATTAATATGGTCAGAACCGAAGTTTTGTTTCTCGTTTGGGTTGATGGACACATCCATGCCTGGCTTGAACCTCAACATGTTCAAACCATGGAATTAGTTTATGATTAATATAGTTGGAGTCAGAGGTCAATCCTTAGTTTTGGTTGTTGGACACATCCAAGCCTGACTAAACGGTTGAATGAGCTCCAACCATATTAAAACTATTTCTTGATTAATGGGTCAGCCTTAAGCTTGGAGCATCGATTTGTTGTGCCACAGCCAAGGTCGATGTAAAGAGAGGTGCAGTTGGGTGCTATGTTTATTGTTGCATACTTGTTAATGAGTTAACAACCCAATGATTTATGCAAACATTCAATTAGTTGATAGCATAAAGTGATAGTTACATATATGTGATATGTAATCGGTATAATTACCTACCTTCATAGCTAAGAATAACTTGATGGCCATAGCCATGGTTGTTCTTATCTATGGTTGGATATCAACCTATTTGGAGATGTACCTACGATCTCCCGAATTGATAAAAAGGGTTATTCAATTCGAAAAATAAATAGGATTTAATTAATGTATGTTGATGCATTCTTTATCATTCTTCTCACATAAGCTCAATTTATATTTCTAGGATAATCACTTGATCATGTTTTCTCTGAATTTGCGTTCCATTTTGGACACCAATAAGCTGACTGGGCCAAACTTCATGGATTGGCTTCGAAACCTGAGGATAGTCCTCAAGGCAGAAAAGCTTGCTTATGTCCTTGAAGATCAACTACCCAACCGTCCTCCCGAAAATGCAACTCCAGACCAGTTAGTGGCCTATCAGAAACATGTGACTGATTCTGAACTTGCGAGTTGCATCATGCTAGCCGCTATGGTACCTGAGCTACAAAAGCAGCATGAGCATATGGATGCTTATACCATCATCTTCCATCTTCATGAGCTGTTTGACGAGCAGGCGAGATCTGAAAGGTTCGAGGTCTCCAGACTCCTCTTCACCTCTAAGATGCAGGAAGGCACTTCTGTCTCACAGTTTGTGTTGAAGATGTTGGGGTACATTGAGCGACTAAGCACACTCGGATTTGCAATGGATCATGAACTAAGTATTGACTTAATTCTGCATTGTTTGCCCAAAAGTTATTCACAATTTGTGATGAACTATCGGATGAACAAGCTGGAGACTACCATTCCTGAGTTGTTGAACCTGCTGAAGACTATAGAGCCTTCTGTGAAGCAGGATCAGAAGACGGTACTGTTAGTTGGTTCCTCAAAGAAAGGCTCTAAGAGGAAGGCCAAAGAACAGAATAAGGGAAAGAAGAAAAAGGCCAAAAAGATTTGAAAAACCCCAAAAGGCACTTGCCATCACTGTGGCAAGGAGGGTCACTGGCGAAGAAACTGCAAGGTTTATCTTGAGTCCTTGAAGAAGAAGGCATCCGATGCCCCATCCTCTTCAGGTATCTTCGTTATTGAATGTCACTCTATTTCCTCAACCGCCTGGGTACTTGATACTGGGTGTAGCTCACATATATGTAATGACATACAGGGGCTAAGGAATAGAAGAAGACTCGTCAAGGGAGAAGCGAATTTGCGAGTTAGAAATGGAGCAAAGATTGCTGCTGTTGCCATCGGAACATATTTGCTAAAGCTCCCTACTGGACTTGTCTTAGAATTGGATAATTGTTATTTTGTTCCTTCGTTAATAAAGAACATTGTATCTATTTCATGCTTGAATGAAAAGAGTTATCATTTAACTTTTAGTAATAATTGTTGTTACATAACTTTAAATGGTGTTTTTTATGGGACTGGAACTTTGTGCAATGGTATCTACACGTTAGATTTATCTGGTGACATTTTCAATATCGAAGTTAGCAACAAACGTGCTCGAATAGATAATCAAATAGACTCCTATACGTGGCATTGTCATCTTGGCCATATAAGTAAGAAACGCATGACCAAATTACACCGATGTGGAATTCTGGAATCATTTGAACCCGGTTCATTTGATACATGCGAATCATGCTTAAAAGGCAAGATGGCCAAATTACCCTTTTCCGGAAAAGGTAATCCAGTGGGAGAATTGCTTGGTCTAATACATACTGATGTATGTGGACCAATGTCAACCCTTGCATAAGGAGGCTATAGCTACTTCATTACCTTTATCGATGATCACTCACGATTCGGGTATGTGTTCTTGATGAAACACAAATCTGAAGCTTTTGAGAAATTCAAAGAGTTCAGAAATGAAGTAGAGAAACAACTTGGCAAAAGTATTAAGATACTTCGATCCGATCGGAGTGGTGAATATTTAAGTCAAGAGTTTCAAGATTATCTTAGGGACAACGGGATATTGTCTCAATGGACTCCGCCGTATACACCACAGCATAATGGTGTATCTGAGAGGCGTAACCGAACCTTGATGGACATGGTTAGATCTATGATGAATCCTTTTGGGGCTATGCGCTTAAGACAGCTGTTTACTTGCTAAACAGAGTCCCGACCAAGGTAGTCTCTTCTACTCCATATGAGACGTGGAATAGTAAGAAACCTCACTTAACTCACCTTATGATATGGGGTTGTCCTGCTTATGTGAAGCGGACTGTATCAAACAAATTGGATGCTAAGTCTGATAAATGTCTATTTATTGCATACCCTAAGGAAACAAAGGGTTATCAATTCTATCATCCCTTGGAACAAAAGGTATTTGTTTCAAGGCATGCTGTATTCTGGAAAAAGAATTTCTTTTACAAGAAAATAGTGGGAGCAGTATTGAACTTGAAGAAGTTCAAGAAACTCCAATAGACATTACAGAGACACCTAGTCTAGACCCACAACCAATAACTCATAATGATGAGCTATAGGTTGAACCTAAAACAACACCACTTCTTCGTAGATCTGATAGGACACGCAATATTCCAGAGAGATACGGATTTCTCGTAAGTGAATCGAATGATGAACCTATCAGTTATGATGATGTTCTGAAAAGTTTAGAAAGGGACAAATGGCTTGAAGCCATGAAGTCGGAAATGGATTCCATGTACGAAAATCAAGTATGGGACTTGGTTAACCCACCTGAAGGGATTAAGCTCATAGGGTGCAAGTGGGTTTTCAAGAAGAAAACCGACATGGAAGGTAATGTTGTTACCTTTAAGGCTAGATTAGTGGCAAAAGGATATCGTCGGAAACAAGGAATTGATTATGACGAAACCTATTCGCCAGTAGCTATGCTTAAATCCATTCGGATGCTCCTAGCCATAGCAGCTCATTATGATTATGAGATATGGCAAATGGATGTGAAAACATCTTTCCTTATTGGAAACCTGCTTGAGGATGTATACATGATACAACCTGAAGGTTTCACGTCGGTTGATAAAACCAAAATATGCAAGCTTCGACGATCCATATATGGACTGAAGCAAGCATCCAGGAGCTGAAACATCCGTTTTGATGAGACGATCAAAGAGTTTGATTTCTCACAAAATCCTGACGAACCTTGTGTGTACAAGAAGGTTAGTGGGAGTGCAGTCGTATTCCTAGTATTATATGTCGATGACATATTACTTATAGGAAACGATATATCAGTCTTACAGTCGGTTAAAATTTGGTTGTCCAAAACTTTCTCCATGAAAGACCTGGGAGAAGCAACCTATATCCTTGGGATTAGAATCTATAGAGATAGATCAAAAAGATTGCTTGGTCTTTCGCAGTCTACATATATAGACCGAGTGCTAAAAAGGTTTAGCATGTCGGAATCCAAGAAAGGTTACCTTCCAATCAGGCATGGGATCAACCTTTCAAAGTCTATGTGTCCGCGTACAGAAGACGAGAGGATTTGCATGAATAAGATTCCTTATGCATCCACGATAGGATCTATCATGTATGTTATGTTATGTACTAGGCCCGATGTATCGTATGCTCTGAGCGTCACGAGCAGATACCAGTCTGATCCAGGAATGGATCATTGGGTGGCTGTCAAGATAATCCTTAAGTACTTAAGAAGAACTAAGGATGTGTTCCTAATATATGGAGAAGGTGATATGGTAATACGTGGGTATACAGATGCCAGTTTCCAGATAGATAAGGATGACTCTAAATCTCAGTCCGGATACGTATTTATTTTGAATGGAGGCGCAATAAGTTGGAAGAGTTCCAAACAAGACACCGTAGCAGATTCTACCACGGAAGCGGAATATATTGCAGCTTCGGAAGCAGCAAAGGAAGCAGTCTGGATCAAGAAGTTTGTCTCAGAACTTGGTGTGTTCCAACCATTGATGAAGCAGTGCCGGTTTACGGCAACAACAATGGAGCTATTGCACAAGTAAAGGAACCAAGGTCTCATCAGCGATCCAAACATGTACTTCGCCGCTATCATCTGATCAGAGTGATTATAAGTAGGAATGATATACAAATTGAGAAAATTCCCACTGAAAGGAATTTAGCGGATCCTTTAACTAAGGCCTTGCCTCAAAGCAAGTTTGAGGGTCATGTTAGAGCCTGTGGTATTGGATACCGTAGCGATTGGCATTAGGCCAAGTGGGAGTTTGTTAGTATTGTGAGAGAAGTGTCCTAAGGCAATCGCCTTATGAATGTAATCATTTATTTTAATAAATGAATATTCACTATTTGAGTATATATGTTTGTGTATTTGATTGAGATCTTAAACTCATTTACTGAATGTCCGCAATACAATTCACAGCATGAGAGAATTTTTGATGAATTCACAACTAGTGATTATCTCTACATGTGCAATTGTGAAGTATTGAAATTGTCCCTAGTCGATGAATTGATAAATACGGACACTATCAATTCTGTTGAGACTAGCATGGGTTATTCTCTAATCAGCTGATTCTCACTGGCTGGTGACATTGGGATGTCCGGAGATAAACATGAATGCTAGTTAAGGGAACTAGTTCATTGGAGTGACTGGCTGTAAAACTTCATATGGTAATCTACATATAGATATGTCAATGACGTTCTTACTGCAGCTTAAGTGCGATGTTCCTTTGACTTGCGGTGTTCAAGTCATCTTGGTCATGGAGACTTATACTTTGACATCTTAAGCAAGCATCTCTAAGGAGGTGTGGACCCAGGATGGTTGGGTATAAGCCGAAGTGCCCGAAGATGTTTGAACAGCCTATAAAGGATTCACCACTCCTTGCGAGGAGATGTATACCCAAGGCCTATTGTCGGATTGTTACTCGAAGCCTCTAGCCAGAGCATCACATGTTCAGAGTATGAATCTCTCAGAAACATGAGAGTAATTAGAATCCGTTGGACGAGAAAGACACTACTTGGGCTAGGTGTGACATAGTCAGCCTAGTGGGGATTGACACACATAGACCGTGTCCTGAACCAAGTGGGTATAAGATGGTGAAGGGAATGTGGCACGATTCATTATAGCTGCTGAAGGGTTTCAGAATTATTTCTGAGGTTAACCGTTGATCTTTCGATTAATTGAGGATCATGATGTACTACTAGGTGTCACTCATGATCGTTCTATAATTGGTTAATTATAGACGGCCATCATAAATCGAAAGCCTATTTTGTCACACGCACTACGAGTAATCCGAGGGATTTAAAACGAGTTGAAAATTGGATTTTCCGATCAAGAGAGATAAGTCAAATCTGAATTTTTCAGAGACGCATCGGAAGCATAAAATGACTAAGTCTTTTGAAGACTTATTGGATGAATTAAATGAGTTTAATTCGTATGGTATAGGCTTGGGTTTGGCCGGCCAAAGAGGGTCCCCACCCTCTTTGTTTGGCTGGCCACATTAAAAGGGGAGAACCAAATTGTACCAGGATTCAGGAACTTTAGTACATAGCCTGGAGGTCTAGAGTTCGAATCCTGGGGAAGACAAAAAGCCCACTGGCAGGGGTGGGAAGACCGTAGGGTCGCCGGCCTAGAGGGTTGCCTGCGGGGACCATAGAGGCGGGGCCGCTACAATAGACTTGTGATTCCTTCGAGTTTGCAGCTGCACCTTTTTTATCACAACAAAATGTGATAGCTCTGAGCAAACCAGGATCACATCGAAGTCCATCTTGAGGTTCCTGAACCATGTAGCTCTCTTGGCTGCCTAAGAGACTGCCATCTATCCAGCTTCCATGGTGGAGTTCGTCACACAGCCGCTGCGCGACACTCTCCCATACATTGGTTTCACCTCCTAAAGTAAACACAAAACCCTGAGGAATACTTATATTTGCCCCTATCTGATTGGAATTTTGTATCCATATAACCCACAGGGGATTGGTCTACCCGGTAAACCAGCATATAATCCTTAGTCCTTCTCAAGCTCTAATATATGCTTTTATCGCAGACTAATTTCCTTAACCTGGGTTACTCTGATATCTGCTAACCATGCCCATGCCACAACAGATATCTGGTCTCGTTTTTAGCATATATGAGGTTTCCTATAGCCAATGCTAAAAGAACTGCCATTACCTGCTCTATCTCCTTTGATGTTCTAAATATATCTCCTTAGATAGAGTAGCTCCATAGCTGAAAAGTACAAAACTTTTCTTGGAGGTATTCATGCTAAAACGAGCTAGGACACTGTCTTGTATGAAGCTTGGGATAAGCACATTATTCTTGTCTGGAGATCCCTTAGATCTTTGATCCCCAAGGATGTGTCTTACTACTCCCAAGTCCTTCATAATTGTTTGGACAACCATACCCTTACGTCTGATAGTATTTCGTTATTGTTGCCAATCAACAAAATATTATCTACGTATAGCACAAGAATACCACTTTGTTTCCATCATATTACTTATATACACAAATCTCATCCGTCCTTTAAATAAATCCATATGACTGGATTATCTCTTCAAAGCGGATGTTCCTCGTCATAGGTCCATGGATCCGGTTCATGTTCACCAGGGACCAAGTCCAAAGACTCTCCAAGAACATGAATCCTTTAGGTTGACTAACAACCCTCACACTATGATAAGGTATCCCCTGAGTATCTTCTGTGACACGAGGTGCAGTGACTTGTGGTATATCCTCTTGTACAGTTGGTACTAAGCTCAGAATGTCCCCCTTTTAATTACTCAAAAAATAATTCTACTCATGAGTTGATGGTTTATTACATAGTCCTTTTCTAAGAACTAGGCATTCATGGCAACAAATACCCTCTGATCCTTAGGAAAATTAAACCACTTTTCGTTCCTCTAGGACAGCCTACGAACAAGCGCATTTTAACACTAGATTCCAACTCATCACTGTCTCCCTTCAGCACATGTGCTGAACTACCCTATATCTGAACATGTCTTAGACTCGGCTTTCACCCAGTCCACATTTCTATGGGAGTAGAGAGTACTGACCTGGATGGTATTAAATATGCATGCTGCCGTATCAAGAGAATATCCCTAGAACAAATCTGGCAACTCAGAGCAGCTCATCATTAACCTAACCTACTCCACAAGAGACTTTTTCCTTCTTCTCTTGTTGCACCGTTCGGTTGGGGTATACCAGGTGCAGACAATTGGGATTGTTTCCCAATATCTGATAAGCAAGTCCTATACTCTCCCAAGAGGTTCTTACCACTACAATTCAATCGTAGTGTTTAGATACTTTGACCTTGATGTCCCTCCACATCAGTCTTGAACTCTTTGAACTAATCAAAGATTCAGACTTATGGTGCATCATGTAAATGTACCTATGCCTTTGAATAACCGTCTTCTAAATAGACTAAGTATTCAAGGCTACCTCTATCTTGGATAGACTAAGGACCTACACAAATCAGAATGAATCAGCTCTAACATACCTTTGGCACTATACCCCTTGGCCTAGAAAGGCCTCTTGATTATCTTACCTTCCAAGCAAGATTTAAAGATTTTTAGGAAGTCTAGTCTTCCACTACCAATGAACCCAAGGGCCCATTAGCTATTAACCTTTGAATCCTACTAAAGGTTAATAAGACCAAGCCTTAGACGCCAAAGATATGTTTGGTTAATCTCGAAAGGAACCTTTGTCTTATCTTGGTTAGATGATAAACTATTAACATCTAATTGCATCATGGGAGCTTTTGATTTTAAAAGGTACCAATTGCCTATCAATGTATCTAAATAGATAATCTTTCTATTCCACTTTTTATAATAAAAGCAATAGAATATCTTATTCCAGAAACTAAACAAATGTTCTTTCTAAAAATTTAGGTACATAAAAGCAATCTCTTTAAAACCAAAACTTTTATCATCCTATCTAAAAGACATAAATAAATAACTCCCACTGCAAAAGTCATCTCTGTAGCCTATCCCATGTAGGTGGGTAATCTCCTCCTCAGCGAGTCGTTGGGTTTCCTGGAACCCCTACAAAGAAATGCAGACATGATTAGTGGCATCCATATCTACACACTAGGTACCGGTAGATATCACCGCTAAACATGTTACAACTATAAAAGAAAAAGATATACCTGAATTATTATTCTAACGGCGAGGACAGTCCGCCTTCCAATCTCCAGACTGCTTGCACATGAAGCACTTGCCTTTCGTCTTCTTCATGCAACTCTAAGGTCCCTGTAATCCTACTACATTCTTTGCCCCAGCATGTTTCTTCTTCTTCTTTCCTTTCGGTTTAGAAGTAGAAACCTCTTGAGCAATGAAAGTCTATGAACTTTGAAGAGAAAACCCTTCTGCCGCCTCGAGTTCTGTCAGAAGTTCCGCCCACGAATATGAATGTTTGTCCATATTGTAGCTTAGGCAAAACTTCTCAAAACTCTTTGGTAGGGATTGGAGGATGAGATCGACCTGGGTTTCCCCATCGATTTGTGCTCCAAGGATTTCCATCTCTTTCAGCCAAGCCATCATTTTGAGAACATGTTCCCTTACGGGCATACCCTCAATCATAATGGTTGTTGTCAAGTTCTTCATGACTTCATGCCTAGCGGCCCGATTATGGTGTCCGAAGAGTTCATTGAGCTTGGAACTTTTATCACTGGTAATGAAAGAAACCTGATGTTGATGACTTTGAGTCATCTCGTCTACTTCTAACCACTGCCTAAAATATTCTATCTCCTCTTCACCATTAATCTCGCTAGGTTTTTCGGCACAGAACTCGACAAGAACACATTAAAATTCCTTGGAATTTTCGACAAAGTCCATGTATAATTCCCAATCATTATTACTAGGGGCATTAAGTTCGTTTTCTCTTTGAATTAAATCAAGTGGGTCTAGATCCATTTTAAAATACCTGAGAATCACAACAATCACACACTTTAGATTTTGAAAATAAATTGATTCCTCAAATAATAAATTTCAAAATCAACCAACACCTAAAAACACCGAGAATATCGTATGCCACGTTAGTGTGGACGTATACAATTCTACATTTGTGAGAGGAAGTTTTACCCATTAATTTTATTATCTTGTCAACCTAACTTTTTGACAAAGAAAATTAATAGTTGGTCCTCTTTGGCCCTACAAATAATAGCAGTGACTTCGTAGGGGAGGATACTAATATTTACATCTAAGTGTTCACCATTACACAACACTAAGAAAATTATTTCCGATTATGTGTCTTCCGTTGGCGAAAATCACACTCTCTTCAATAACTTTCTATACTCATTTCTGACCCAATGATCCGCAGAACAAGCCTATCCATTATGGAGGAAGGCACTCAGAGCCGACGCACGAGCTTGTTCACATCATTCGTTAGATTGTAATGGAGGCCACGGGACCCTTAGGGTCCCTCTCCCAATTAGTTATTTAATTTTGAGGAATTTTCATGCATAGACACAACAAGCACATAAACCAATATAATGAACATGAAAAATCCTAGATTTTCTAACTATCATGGTCTTGGTCTCCAATGCGCTTCCAGTCATGTCGTCACCTCGTCTGCTCCTCCCTATACCATGTGCAAGCCTCCATGAAGGGATCTCTGAGCCGAGATGACTAGCTACTTATTTACATCCATCGATCCTATACTACACAAAGGAGTGTACATATAAGCTAGATAAAAAATAAATAAATGCTCGGCTAAACAGGTGCCGTATTTAATTACAAATATTAAATACCTAATTTAGCCTCGTCAACCCCGAGGAATTAATTAATTATAAAAATCACACAATCAATCACATATAACTATTATTTAAGTCATGATAAGTTGGAATCTAGTGCCTGCAATAAAGAGTTAGCCCACCCACATCGACATATCATCCAGCACAAATAAAATATATGATAATGTGCAAAAATTAACCGAATCCTAAACACACAAAATAGGAAACCGTAGCTATGATACCAATTGTTGGGTATGGCTTGGCGGGCTTCCTAAGCGAACACGGGGTCGAACATGAGAGACCTCTCCATGTCTATGGATTAAAAATTTAATCCGAATGGAGACCCGTCTCCCAAACGACCGTCTCGTCATTGTAACAATTGATTCAAGTCACAACTTGGACAAACTCAAGAGTAAGACCTTGTAACTTTCCGAATCAATTGACCGCGGAAAAGACGACGAACGGATCGCCTATTTTTGTGTTTATTTCGGGGTCCATGACTTAATTAATTATCAATATTAATTATCAAATAATTAAACTATGGCAATCAATTAAGCACACACATGCGATGATAAAAATCACATAAAATAATAGAAAATAAAGAGGAGCCAAAGAGAGAAATACCTCGTCTTTTACCTCATAGTCTTTTACCGTATGACCCTCCCTTCTTGGACGTCGTGTGGGCGATGAGCTACCAAGACGCGAAGTCATCAAGTCTTCTAATTAATCACCTTCTTCAATGCATTCCACTTACCATCAAAACCCAAGCCAAGGGTGTTGAGGCAATCTGTGATCCGGAGTGATTATGTGTTTTGATGTTTGGGCAAAGAGTTTAAATTATGCTTTCTCTTGTGTACTAATATGTGTATGTGAGTGTGCAGGTTGTACAAGTTTACACATATTGACTTGGCTGGACGTCTTCGGTATGGTGAAGGGTTGTATGGAGACAAGCTGGAGGCTTGTGTGCACCCGAGGGACCTGATATAGCAGGGATGATGAGCCGAGGGGCGCGGACTTCGAGGCGTACGTGAAGGATGACATAGAGACAAGCTGGAGGCTTGTGTGCATCCGAGGGATGAGGGCCGAAGATGAAGAGGGCGCGAAGGCAATAGTCAAGGCTGTTGGTGAAGAGTCAGCTGAGGCAAGGGACAAGAGCCGAGGGAGGATGACTCCAAGGGCAAGCCGGGAAGTGGACTTCAAAGGGCACACGTGAAGGGTGGCATGGAGGCATGTCTAGGACTTGCATGCTCATCCGAGGGACGACAGCCGGTGGAAGAGGACTTCAAGGGGCAAGCAAAAGGAGTGGACCTGAAGGCACGCGTGGAGGAGGGTCAAGAGAGTGAGTAGGAGTGCTGTTGTAAGCTGGGCAGTCGACTGGGGGTTGTCCAGTTGACTGCCAAAACTCACAGTAGGTTCTGGACCCTAGACCAGTCGACTGCCATTTTGGCAGTCGACTGGTAAGTCACCAAAATTCGAACATTGGGATGTCAACGGTCGAATCTGAGTGGTGGCAGTCGACTGCCCTGGGACCAGTCGACTGCTAGCGGGTTTTCCAGCCCGAGTTCTATTTAAAGAGGACTCGATTAGGGTTGGATTTCTTGACGAATCTTGTCTTGGTTAAAGACAAGATAGTAGTCTTTGTGCTCAGAGGTTTGCTTGGTGCTGTGGCGAGGTTTCTCCACCCACAAGGAGCGACGAGAGCTAGCCGAAGGTTATCCGGGGAGTGATCCACCGACGGATTCTTGGATTAGTCACCCGACCGGGGAGGATACCAAGTAAATCCTCTTTGTTAGCGTTGTTTGTTTTCATTATTATTGTTTCTGCTGTGCAACTAACAACGTAGGTACAAGAATGGGGTTCGAGAAACGCTATTCACCCCCTCTAGCGTACGGAATCGATCCTAACAAAGGGTTTTCGGCCAAACCTCCTTTTCCACTACCACATTACGCCGTCAGCGACCGCCACCATCCAAGGAGCTCCAGCCACAAGGGATCCGAGGTGTAGGAGGATAGGAAGATGAACATGAGGAAGAGAAAGGGAGAACAAATCTCCTCTTTCTCCCACACAGACCCACAACCACCCCCTTCTTCCCCTTCAAGCCCGCCGCCGCCAACAAGGAGAACTCCTTGTTTCCGGCCGCCGACCACCTCCACACCCAGCTGAAACCTACTCCTTGCTTCAAGAAGACACCAGCCACAAGAGACAAGGCGATGGAAGAGGACGAAGATGTAGAAAACCAAAACCCAAGCGCTCTTCCTTCTTCTTCCTTGTTGCGGTGAGAAACACCACCAACAACCCCTTTTCACCTTTGCTCCGCCGGTTCCAGATACCCCAGGGATTACTTTGGACAAAAGGGAGAAGAGAGGAAGAAGAAACCGGTGGAGAAGAGGCCTTTCCCTTACCTTTCTTCTCTTTGTTGCCGCTGGCCACAATAAGGGTTGCCGCAACCCTAAGAGAGAGAAGGGAGAGAAAGGGAGAGAAAGGGTTTCGGTTTATTGGATGAGTAATTATGGATTAATTCCATGATTAATTAGCCTTGGTTTAATGACTCCTATGAGCTATATATTGGGCTACAATAGGGACCATGAGGAGGAGTTGAGTCTTGGCCCGCTAATGGATCCAAATCCGATCCATTAATGGAGATCCATTCCACTAAAAGATCCCCATTGAACTTCCTGACCAACCTCTATATTTTCACATGGGCTCCACCTATTATGAGCACATCCATCTCCCCGTGCTTAAGATATCGAATGCCCGTTGATTAATTTAAATTATTGAAATTTTAATTAATCAACCTCTTTATCCTTGACTAGTACCACAAACCTTTTCATCATGTAGGACCATAGTCCACTTACAAGATTTAACATGATGAACCTTATGAGCTCATCAAGGGGGCATCATCATCCTGACTCACCAGGACACAGATCCCCATAATAATCAACAACACACCATGTACATAATATTATTTCCCAACTTACCGGGCTTATCGACTTAGTAGAATAAATCTCGCACATTGGTAAATCAAAGAAATAATAATTAAATGCACGTGCTTGTTATTATTTCGGGATTTAGAGATTGTACTCCATAATATAACCGAAGTCTAATCCAATTATAAAGTCAGTATAAATTGGATGACCTCTATTTTTGGTCCTACTCAATGCACACAAAGCACACTAGTGTAATTCTATAGTTAAGACAAACCACACCTAATTACACTACAACCATCCCGATGGTTTGTCCAACTCCATCTCGGTTGTGAGCCTCTTACATATACTCTGCAAGTAACTGATAACATGATCTTTTATGTGTCACCACACACCATGTTATCTACAATGCAAAGTATTAGACTTTTGTGCACATATTAATATAAATATGCAACCTGTGATTATGTGATTCTCTTTCAAAATGTAGATGCATGTTCCTATACAAAAAGCAAGACTTTTAGTATACATCCTAACACATAATGCCTAACCCTCGGCCAAGTCTTAATGCCCGATCCTCAACCAGGACTTTGTTGTCCAATCCTCGACCAGGATTACAACCCAACTCTCGGCCAGGTCTTAGTGCACGATCATCGATCAAGACTTTGTTAAGCAACCCTTGGCCACAACTTTTTTACTAGTCATCTGATCATGACTAAATTTCTCTCTTTCAAATATCAAGTCCTATTTGGATTAACACTTAGTCAAATTGACCAAACTTTGGTCTATTGTCAAAAATCGAAACCCTTGAGGTTCATTGGTTTTGATGGATACTCCCTGCACTAACATGACGTCTTCAAATAAATGAAAATATGGATCCATGGTTATATATATATATATATATAATTCTAGTCTACCCTAAAATAGCAACTACAGAAATCACAAGACACAGGGAGTACTCATAACAAAACGCATGGATATATAAGATATAAAATAACCAAGACACCCAATATAGACAAGGTAAAATTAAAATTAAAAAATGAAAGGAAGAGAAATGGAAAAGCAAGTTATAGACAAAAATAAAAAATTATTGTTTAGATTAGTTAAATTGCTTATTGACTAATATTAATGTGAATAGTCCTCAATAATGGTGCCAAAAAACTTGATGGAGCGTCCGCAAGTGCATGGAAACGTCATCAAGTAATAAAATATCGATTCATATGGACTATTGATTATGCAATTGTCGAGTCTGCAAAAGTAAGCTATCAAGACGATTATAGGGTTTATGTGAAAGCTTGTAAGGAAAGAGTGGAGAGAGAGTAAGAGAGGGAGAGAGAGAGTTGATCTTTAGGAAGGTTGGATGGGTGGAATCTTGGATTTCAATTTTGCTACAATGCTAGTTGATACCCTATGGATTGTTCATAACCTAATCTCGATGTTTATGCTCTCGTAGAGATCCTAACTAAGTACATGTATTAACCTTGTAGAAGTACACCGGAGTACTTCTCCCTTGTGCATTCAATGTAGCTAAATAGAGAAGGTAACCTAGAGAGTTCGGTTAAAGGTAACCCATTGTTAAGAAGGGCCTCTAGTCATATTAATCTAGATTATGCTAATCACTCCCTAATATGGGATAGAGAGAAACCTATTAAGTATGTAAACTAATCTCTTGTAAGAGATTTACTTGTATTTTGAGGCAATGCTCAAGATGTCCAATTAAAGGAAGCCTCTGTCACTAAGGCTTCCCAGTCATACAATCTTAGACATATCCTCTGCATGGCATGTATTCACCACATGAACATTTCAACAACACATGCAAGGCACAATTAATATAGAACAAGACATGAACATTTCATTGAATAAGGAAATGCATAGATACATAGTTTATACAATATCATCACATTGTAGTTATTTTCTACATCCTAGATATGGAGTATCTACTTCACTGCAAAGGAGGATAGAACAAGAAAATGATAACTAAATCTATCTACAACCCAAAACTATGATTGAGAGGGAAGATAAAGCTATCCTTGTAGTGTGGGTCTTCTTGGAGGATCTCCTCGCTCTAGAGGTACACGGATTGTGGAGGGTGTGGGCGACGATGGCTCTAGGGTCTCCCCTTGAGGGGAGAACCCTTCCCAAAGACAATGGGGGCTAACCCCAAGCAAAAGATGTGTGCCTTAGGGTCTCATTTTATAGGGTGCCATGCGGCACGGCACGCCGGCGGTGGTAGCAACCACATGGGTTGTGCGGTCATCATTGCCCTGGCATGTGTGCCACTAGAAAATGACTGCACAACTGGGTGATCCCGCACGACCATGCCGTGCAGGACGTTGTGGGCACAGTACGGCCTCGTTGTGCGCCATGCTACAAAATTATCATAAGATTGTGCGATCCTGGTCGTGTGCTGCATTCTATGGCGAGTACTACACGGGTTGTGCGTAAAGGTACGACTGGGTTGTGTGTGTGGGATCGGCAACGTTGATAGAGGGGAGGGGTGAATATCGACTCGTAAAACTTTTTCAAAATCTTGTCATTCATTTGTTCATTCTTTCTATCAAGAGAGTTAATATGCAGCGGAATAATAAATAAGAATGAAATGACACAACAATAACACACGAGATTTACTTAGTTCCCAACCCCCCAGGGTGAGTAAATCCAAGGCCTAATTACGAGTAGCACCTGTCCACTAGTGGTCTCCATTCCGGAAGTTTTCCAGAGGCGGAGAAACCCGTCTTATAGCTTAAGTACAAGTACAATAATAATAATGAATTACAACTTATAAATAAATGCAAACCAAATAAAAGATGACGATCCCGACCAATCCGAAACTCTGAAGCATCTCGCACTTCCTCCAAGAGGCCTCCTTGGTCACAGAGCTTCGTCTTAGCACTTTTTCTTTACAGAGAATGAGTAATCATATGTGAGAGTTGAAGTCCTGAACTGAGTGGTTGAACCCCCTTTCATACACTACATTCGGGCGCCCTAGAGGCCATTGAGGTGCCTAACGAGTGGTCAAACTTGATCCAGCCAGCGAACTCTTTGCAGGGATACAAATTTGCATCTTGGGTGCCTGGGTTGATGGAGGCGCTGGGAGCTAACGTGGGCATCTAACCACCCACCTACTGAAAAACCAATCTGGGGTGCCTGATTTCATTCAGGCGCCTGCTCCCTTTCAAGCGCCTGGGTTCGCAGTAGCCAACTCCTTTCGGCGTGCAATAAGGGTTAGTCAAAGAATACGGTAAATGTATGCATGAATAACAGCCAGCGTTGTCTTGGTTCTGACTTTGGATTTCAAATGAAATCCTAGGTCGAATGTAGTGTATGAATGTGGGTCTCAAAATTTAGATATGTGTAAGCTGGAAACCCTTTTTGCAATCAAAAATGAAAACATAGTAAATGGGCCACAGGTCGTATTTTTCCTAGGGCTAGTCGAGAGTGTTTGATTCGAGCTCGAGTTTATGTGTCGTTAAATGTTTTTGGGTTTCAATTAGAATCTGGGTTTGGTTTGCAATTCAGAAATAGAAATGAAATGAAAAGAAAAGAACTTTAACTACAAGAACTAAACAAGTAATAGAACTAAGGAACTTAGCCAATAAAAAGCTTAATCTACCAAGAATTCAAGTTTGCAGAAATTGGAGAACAAAAACTGTTGTCAAGTGCAAAAATTCAAAAAGTTGCGTTCAACTTCGGGAATTACTCAACCTAACCGAACGTAAGTAAGCAGCAACCAATGCTAAAGTCTCAATTGATACCACTGTAGGAATGATGACTGATGAGTTGAAAAGGAAGCTCGAATCCAAAAGCAAACCTAATGAAACACAACTGACAGCAACCAGTTGGTTAAAATTGCATTCGATACATAGTCAGAATCAATGAAATTGATACGCAGCTAGGAAATTGGCACAAACTAAATGCATGAATGACACTGATCAACTTAGCTTGGAAGAGTAGAACTATTAGTAAAAGAAATTGCAGGAATGAAAGAGAAAGTCAGAAACTGAAACTAATCTAAACAAAACGTTGAAGAAATTATAGACACAAACAAAACTACCGAACTGCAGGAATAAGCTGCAAAAATTCAGAAACCAACAGAATTCAGATTTGAAATTGAGCAGAAACAATCATATGAGAGCCTCAGTCGAGCGCACCAATCCAAAGTAAGATAAGATTCACAGAAGCTAGAACTAACTTGATACAAAGTTCAGGAACTAAAGGAAAAGAAAACTGATACACATCAGCCAAAGAAAACTGATACGCAGCAGCTACTTGGCACGAAGCAAGAAAATATGAAACACAGTGAAATTAAACCTAATAGTTCACTAACAAACTCCTATCTGATCCTAATTCAGAATTGAAAAACTACTAACTACAGAACAATTCAGGAAACGAAATTAAAACAGCTGAAACAAATTTCAGAAACAGAAATGTATGCGGAAATTAAATTACAACCAAAACAAAGAAATTAGCTACGAAACTAAGCCTCAATCCTCCCTTAGCTCAAAACTTCCTTGCTCGTCACACAAGGGCAAGCCAAGAACCCCTTCAGCTCTGCAAATCACTGGAAAATAGCTTCAATCGATCGATTCTGCTCACTCTGCACTCAGCTGGGGAAATCCAATTCAATCTCCTCGATCTCAATGGATGGGATTGCGATGATGATTTGAGGACGCTCTGAGCTCACCTGAGGACCCCTACAGACGGCTCAGATGATCGGAAATGGTTCGTGGATGAGAAACAAGTGATTGGATCACAGAACTGCCAAAACCCTCAAACAGCTCTATCCGACGCAAATTCGAGCTGAATTCTCCACAGAAGCTTCCTCCAATGACCCAAATCTTGATCCAAGGTTGAAGTTGAGGTGGTCACGCCTTCAAACTAAGGAAATTGCAAGCAAAAAACGAAGAAAAACGAAGAACGAGCACTGTTGCGGCGAAGATGCGACGAGGAAGAAGTGTGGATGATTTTTGATTAAATACTTAGCAATGGACGACCCAGATTTCTTTAACTCAATCCAACGGCTGATCTTCATCCGATCTGACCCAAACTTTCCAGATGTTGATCAAGGGTCAGGATCTGCCTCGTGGTAGCTCGGATCCTCCAGATTTGCAATGGATGGCTCAGATCAACCTGATCTTTGAATGGACGCTCTAGATCCCTCTGATCTTGATCCAACGGCTGGATGATCTCTGATTTGGATGAAACCTTCAGATCTTGATCAGAGTGCTTGATTAACCCTAACCCTAGCTCGGATTCACTAGATCAGTGGCGGATGGTCCATATCATCTCTTTTTCTCAAATGGATGGTCTAAATCCCCTTGTCTTGATCCAACCGCTGGATCTTCTCCAATTTGCTCCTAAACCTCCAATTCTCATTATGATGATCAGATCTACCTTTCCTCAGCTTGGATCCATCTAATTTGCCCTGGATGATCGAGATCTGCTTAACTTCTGAATGGATGGCTCACAGTTCTCCAGAGCTTGATCGCCTTGATCTGAGCCTGATCCTAACCATTCTTGACCTCGGTCCATGATCCTTTCATGCCAACAAAAATAGATCGACAATTAAGATCAAAAAATATTTCAAATGTATAATGATTTGCAATAAAGCCCAAAATAGAACTAATCTATGGAACCGAGGGTAAATTCAATGTTACGCATGTAAAATGTGGGTCAAACATGGATTTTAACATCTGAAATAATCAATAAAATAACACTTATTAACTCCCCCACACTTAAACTTGTGCGTCTCGCGAAACTACTAAATATGTATCCCCTAGACTCGTTCCAAGCATAATTAGAAGCAAATGAAAAGAAATTACCTAGGGTCATCAATTCCCAAAAATCTAAGCTCTATGGATTAGTATCTCGTCCTTAAATCAACAACTTAGCCTTTTCCTCTTTCATGAGTCATTGAGATGAATTTAACTCACTAGCCTTCCAAGGGAAATTTTTGGTGGCTCTCTCTTTGAATTCTAACTTGATGATGGAAGTGGAGCTCACTTAAACACACATTCTTCTTGCACTACTATAGGCTTGCTTATTATCTACTCTCCACCATTATTCATGATTAGGATCAACATCTACAAAAACAAGTGAAAGACATAGAAAATGGTAAAAATGAAATGAAAGCCAAGGAAATAGAAAATTGATGGAGTCCAGACTTTAATGCTCAAGGATATTTTTGATGCACTTTGCCCTCTTGTCAGTCCTTGTAATGAAGTCAAAAGTGTGATGGAGTGAGGCTATGGCATTGCCCATCAAGAATTTGATGAAAAGTCCTCACTAGTTTCAATGTGCCAATTTGCTCTTGTGTGCCATTTTTGCTTCTTTCATCTTCTTTTTTTCTTGGTCAAACTGTTTTCTATTTTTTTTCTCTACTCTCAAGTCTTCTAATGGAGCATTTCAAATCAGTTTTTATATCAGAAAACTTAAGACATCAAGTGACATAGATGCTCCACATACAATCCTCACTAAACACCTCTTGCAACTCCTCTTGATACACTTCACCTTCAAGTTGGCACACTACTTTCACTTCTTCTTCTTTCTCTTTTTTTTTCTTCAGATTCCAGCTCCACAGCATCTCATTGCAGAATCCCGAACCTCTCGTTTCTCAAATCAACTAGCATCAATTAGTACTTGCATCGAATGAGAGTGGAAGCCTTAAGTGTTCCACTCAAAAATTCAAATCAGCACATTGAATTTCAGCCCTTTCCTTCACTGCATTTCCTCAGCTTCGAAAATCCTAGCAGCCAAATTTCTTTCTTGTTCTGATGTGCTGTGATGTGCTTACAATTTATGATGCATTCATACACTTCATTTCGTGATTCACAGCCCTTAAAAACTCAATTTCATTTCAAGTTGATACCAAACTACTTATATGGAAACAAATTTGATATGGTAAACAAATTTCTGCACTTGAACTTGGCACAGATTTCTACACTTGTCCAGCTCCACATTCCAGTCTGATTTCTCCAATTCAGCTTCACAAACAATCCTTCAAGAGATTTAGAACTTTGCAGCTTACTCCCTTTTCAGTTTGTATCATTTCAGCAGCTTCTAGCATGTTTTTAGAGTGGCCGAACAACTTCATAGCATATTTTTTCTTTGGCACAGAATTTCTGCTTTAGTTTCAGATTTTCCAGCTTGTGTTCAACTTCTGCTCAGCTTCAATTCAGCTTCAATTCCAACTTCATCAGCCTTCAATTCAGATTGTCTTCAGCTGGAGTTCAGCTTATTTTCAGCTGCTATTCAGATTCTAGCACTCGGCAGCACCCTTGCACTAGTTTCAGCTCTGCAAAAATGTTACTGATTTAACAGAACCCTTGCATTCCAAATTTTCTCACAATGTTTCTGATTTTACAGCCAATGTATAGCTGCAATTCTGCTATTGCGTGCCATTTTAGACCTTGGCACAACCTTGCTTAGATCTTCAATTTATTGCTTGACTTCTTCCGGAATTTGGCTTCAATTGGATGTTTGCGTGCCACTTAGACTTTGGCACACAAATTCTTGTTCTTCAACCGAATTGAGCTTGGCACATGTAATTGCAGAAAATTTTTTTCCTTTTGAAACAAAATGCCTCCTTGATACAAAACAATTCCAAAACATTAGTCACCTCCCCCACACATAAATCTTTGTCCGTCTCGGGCAAAGTAACATCAAAGAACATCCCCAAACAAACAAGTCCATAGAAAAATGGGGTTAAGAGTAGGAATAAGGAAAGACAAATAGAATAGACATGATTAGTGCCAAAAATTGATATGGAAAGGTAAACAATTTGATTAGTCTCTATAGATGTGATCCAATCATTGAAATATGATTTTGAAAGAACCTAAGCAAGTTCTAGAGTACAATAACATATGTGTGTCACAAATATAAGGCTAATTCTCACTAGGCAAAAATAATTCATCTCAAGTCCTCAATTAAGAATCTAAAGCAAAGTAGTACTCAAGCATCCAAGAATTCATCCATGAGCTCAAACCCTAAGTTTTAACAACCAAATTTAATTTATTTTCAAAAGACTCTAAAATGCTATGGAGATAACCTAGGGGGATACATTTATTCACTAAGAACAAAAATGCTAAAGGAAATAACATGGTATTTACAACGTCTATTTATTTATCTTATTTTGCTTAAGAATTTATTATCAACTACTTACTTCAAAAGAGAAAAATTTATTCCTAGAAACATGAAAATGATATGTACAATGAAATGTAAATGTAGAGAAAGTGGACTCCCCTTAAGTTGGGTAGATAGCTACGTTCATGTCCAAACCATCCACCTCTAGCTCCTTTAGTTCTTCAAAGTACCTTTTGAGCCGGTGGCCATTGACTTTCCAAATAAAACCATTAGATACATCTTGAATTTCCACAACACCATAGGGAAAAATATTAGTTACAATAAATGGACCATCCCACCTTGACCTTAATTTACCTTTTATCAATTTGAGCCTTGATTTGTACAATAATACCTTGTCACCAATTTGGAAATCTTTCTTCACAATGTGCTTGTCATGGAAGTTCTTGGTCTTTTCCTTGTAGATCCTTGAATTTTCAAATGCTTCTAGTCGAATTTCTTCAAGTTCTTGGAGTTGCAATTTTCTCTCTTCTCCCGCCTTGGTAGCATCGAAATTACAAGTCTTCACCGCCCAATATGCCTTGTGCTCTATTTCCACGGGGAGGTGACAAGCCTTACCATAAACCAAGCGGTAGGGAGACATGCCAATAGGTGTCTTAAATGTTGTTCTGTAGGCCCAAAGTGCATTATCTAATCATTTGCTCCAATCTTTTCTAGTGGGCCCAACTGTCTTCTCCAGAATTGATTTGATCTCTCTGTTTGAAATTTCAGCCTGTCCATTTGTTTGGGGATGGTAGGATGTAGAAACTTTATGTACAACCCCATATTTACTCAGCAGTGCCTTCATGTGTTTGTTGCAGAAATGAGATCCTTGGTCACTAATTATTGCTCTTGGAATTCCAAACCTGTAGAAAATGTGTGACCTAACACAACTACAAATAACAGATGAATCATCAGTCTTGGAGGGAATGACCTCCACCTATTTTGAAACATAATCCACAGCAAGTAAAATATAAAGATATCCATAAGATGCAGGAAAAGGTCCTATAAAATCTATTCCCCAAACATCAAAAATCTCACAGTAAAGCATAGTGTTTTCGGGCATCTCATGTCTCGCTCCTATGTTCCTGGTTCGCTGACATCTATCACAATTTTTATAAAAGACATATGAATCATGAAAAAGGGTGGGCTAGTATAATCCACACTCTAGCACTTTCCTAGCAGTTCTCTGGGGTCCAAAATGCCCCCCACAAGCTGATGAATGACAAAATGTAAGTACAGAAGAAAACTCATGATCTGGTACACATCTCCTAATTATTTGATCATTACAAAACTTCCATAAATAAGGATCATCCCACACATAAAACTTTGCATCACTTTTGAGTTTATCTTTTTGAGCTTTAGAAAAGTGAGTGGGAAAAACATGTGCAACTAGAAAATTAACTAGGTCTGCATACCACGGTGTCTCACTATGCACTGCAATCAAGTGCTCATCTCTAAAATCATCATCAATGGTGGTAGGAGATCCATCTCCATCAAGTCTGCTCAAATGATCTGCAACTAAGTTTTCTTTGCCACTTCTATCTTTGATCTCTAGGTCAAATTTTTGAAGTAGGAGCATCCATCTGATCAATCTAGGTTTTGCATCATGCTTTTTCAACAAATATTTCAGAGCTGCATGATCAGAAAAAATAATAACATGTGAGCACAATAAGTAAGATCTGAATCTATCCAAAGCAAAAACAATGGCAAGAAGCTCCTTTTCAGTAGTGGTGTAGTTTGCTTGGGCATCTAGGGTTTTGGAGGCGTAGCAAATGACATATGGTGCTCCATCAACCCTCTGTGCTAGAACAGCTCCCACTGCAAAATTAGAGGCATCACACATTAATTTGAAGGGTAAATTCCAATCAGGTGATTTAATAATAGGAGCTGAGGTTAGAGCCTCCCTGAGTCTGTGAAAAGCTTCCTTGCATTTATCATCAAAATAAAATTCAACATCTTTCTTCAAAAGTCGTGTCAAGGGTCGAGCAATCAAGCTGAAGTCTCTAATAAATCTGCGGTAGAAACCTGCATGTCCAAGAAAAGCACGAACATCCCGTACGCATACGGGGTAAGATAAAGAAGAAATAACACTGATTTTTGCAGGATCTACCTTTATACCTTTCCAAGAGACTATGTGTCCAAGTACAATCCCATGCTCTACCATGAAGTGACATTTCTCAAAATTAAGAACAAGGTTAGTTTCAATGCAACGATGTAAAACCCTAGACAAATTATCTAAGCATGAATCAAAAGACGTGCCAAATACTGAAAAATCATTCATGAATATCTCCATACAGTCCTCTAGCAACTCACCAAATATACTTACCATGCATCTCTGAAATGTACCGGGTGCATTGAAGAGTCCGAAGGGCATACGTCTGTAGGCAAAAGTGCCAAAGGGGCAAGTGAAGGTAGTCTTCTCCTAGTCCTCCGGATCTATGCAAATCTGAAAGTAGCCTGAAAATCCATCCAAGAAACAATAATGCGACTTCCCTGCCAGTCTCTCAAGCATCTGATCAATAAAGGGTAAAGGGAAGTGATCTTTCCTTGTGACCTTGTTGAGCTTCCTGTAATCAATGCAGACTCTCCAGGAATTCTTAACTCTAGTGGGCACTAGTTCATTGCTTTCATCTGCCACCATGGTCACTCCAGATTTCTTGGGCACCACGTGAATAGGACTAACCCACTGACTGTCAGAAATAGGGTAAATGATACCTGCCTGTAGAAGTCGAGTCATCTCTTTCTTTACAACGTCCAAAATGAGTGGATTGAGTCTCCTCTGTGGTTGCCTCACGGGTTTGACATTTTCTTCCAAAAATATCCTGTGTATATAGATAGCTGGGCTAATACCTGGTATATCTGAAAGAATCCACCCAATTGCCTTCTTGTAGTGCCTCAGGACTTGCAATAATTTTTCTTCTTGCTCTGACTCCAAATGTTGTGCAATAATCACGGGAAAAGTCTGCTCCTCTCCTAGGTATGCATACTTCAAATGGCCTGGTAGTGGCTTCAGTTCACTCTGGTCTTCCTCAGTAGAAATAGGTGATCCTTGGGGCTCTGTGCAATCCCCTACACTTTGAATCTCAAGAGAAATAGGTGATCCTTGGGGCTCTGTGCAATCCCCTACACCTAGAAAATCCTCAATAGCTGGAAATGCATCTGAAATGTCTTCTGAAAAATCCTCAGTCTCAGTAGTAAATACTCTCTCAGCCTCCTCTGAATAAATATCTCCTCCCAAAATATCAGACAAGAATCCCTCAGCCTCTAACTCTGTATCCTCCAACTCCTCAAGAATATCCATGCTCATAATGGAGTGATCCTCTCTCGGATGCTTCATAGCATCAAAAAGGTTAAACTGAACCACCGTGTCTCCAATCTCCATGGAATGTGTACCAGCATATACATCTATCTTGGTTCTAGTAGTCTTCAGAAAAGGTCTTCCTAAAATAAGTGGAGAACGGTGTGCAAGATAATCTCTCTCCATATCCAAGATATAAAAATGTGCAGGAAATATTAGCTCCTTTACCTTCACCAAAACATCTTCAATCATACCAGCTGGGTGGGTCTGGCTCCTGTCTGCTAGCTGTATCACCACACCAGTGGGATGTAAAGGGCCTATGCCAAGCATCTGGAAGACTGACCTGGGCATCACATCTCACAAGATACAGTAAATACTCCAGGGTCTTCACACTTCTGAGGTATGACATGTATAAGTGCTGAAATATTTTTTCCAAAGCTGACCAACTCATTTCCCTTAAGTTTCTTCTTGTGAACACAAAGATCTTTCAAAAACTTGGCATACTTAGGAATCTATTTAATCATGGTCAACAAAGGTACATTGATCTCTACATTACTGAAAAGTTCCACTAGCTCATTGTATTCCTTAGCCTTCTCCTCCTCCACTTGTCTTTTGGCTTGTGTTTTCCGCTATGAAAAGGGTAAGGAAATCCTCAATTCATCTTCTTTGGCCGGAAGTGGAGGGGCTGATTTCTGGGTTGCTGTCCCATGCGAAGTAGCTGCTGTAAAATCTGTCTCGGCACTGATTTCTCCTCCGTTTTCCACCAAAATTGCAGGATTACTTGAGGAAGGAGTTGGGCAAGGACTAGGGGTGGAACCAACTGATTTTGAAGTCGTTTCAGGGCTGATTTGAGCTGGAAATGGAGGTGCTGCCCTGTTTTCAGAAATTTCAGCTCTTGGACCATTTTGAGATAATGTAACCTTCCCACTCCTCAAAGTAATAGCGCTAACGTTTCCTTTCGGATTAGGAACAGTTTGGGAAGGTAGTTGACTTGATCCTTGAGCTTGACTTTGATTAATCCCACTAGCCAATTGTCCCATTTGCCTCTCAAGGTTTTGTTGTTGTTGTTGTTGTAAAACTTGTTGTAGCATCTCCATCATTTGTTGTTGCTGCGCATTTCCTCCACTTGAGCTTCCATAGCCTCCTTGGTTAGCATATTGCCTTGACTGACTTTGAAAGGATGAAGTAGTAGGCTAAAATTGTTGAACATAGGGCTGCTGGGGCTGGTAGGAGGGTGGAATTTGCTGTTGACAGGACTGATAAGAGGGCTGACATGCTTGGAAACCTTGCTGAGAGTTGTAGCCCTGAAAAGCCTGGTTCTAAAGTGAAAAATTCTGTGGTGAGGACTGAACTTGCATAGGCTGGAAATTTAGATTGTAAGGCTGTGAGGGCTGGAAATTTTGCTGGTTTTGAGGTTGGAAAGTTTGAAATGATTGAAAACCTTGCTGCCCTTGCTGATATGGCTGGAATTGAGGTTGGAATTGCTGAAATTGGGGCTGAAACTGCTGCTGAATTGGCTGGACATTTGGCTGAAATGTAGGCTGAAAATTCGGGTTCGAAGGCTGAAACACTTGCTGATTTTGCTGTGGTTGTTGGTGCTGCTGTGATGTTTGCTGGAATTGTTGTTGCTGAGGGTTTTGTTGGTAAAACGAGTTTCCATACCTCAGATTTGGATGATCCCTCCAACCGGGGTTATAAGTGGAAGAATAGGGGTTATTCCGAGATTGAAATTGCCCCCTAACCAATGCTGCTACTGTCTCGTCTTGTTGAAGGGTGGGACATGAATCTGAGTTGTGCTCTTGACTAGAGCAAATACTGCATACCCCTATCACTTGATTAGCTTGTGGAGTTGCTGAAAGATTTGAACTTTGAATTGCATTATTAACAGACAATTGCTTCATCACTGATGTGAGCTCCACCATTGCATTCTTCATTTCTTTCTATTCATTCGAAACCATCTGGACTTCATTAACTCCTCTAGTGGTCACTGCTCCCAAACTGTTGTGAATTCTCAGCCATGTTTGAAATGAGTTCCCTAGCTTGATTTGGCGTTTTGTTCACTAGGGCTCCTCCAGCTGCAGCATCTATCATAATCCTGTCCATCTGCAACAATCCCTCATAAAAGTACTGAATCAAAAGCTGCTCGCTGATCTGATGCTGGGGGCAACTAGAACACAGTTTGTTGAATCTCTCCCAGTAGTCATAAAGTGTCTCCCCCACTACTTGCTGAATACCACAAATGCTTTTTCTGATGATTGTTGTTCTTGAGGCTGGAAAATATTTCTCCAAAAATGCTTTCTTCATAGAAATCTAACTAGACACGTGCCCAGTGGGTAAGTAGTAAAACCAATCTTTTGCTGCTCCTGTCAGTGTAAAGGGGAAAGCTCTCAGCTTAATATCTTCTTCTGAAATGCCCTGAGGCTTCATAGTGGAGCATACAACATGAAACTCATGCAGGTGTCTATTTGAATCTTCTCCAGATAATCCTTGAAACTTGGGCAGCAAATGGATGAGTCCAGATCTAAGCTCAAAATCTCCAACCAGCTCTGGGTAAGCAATGCTGGAATACTGAAATGTAGCATCTGGTGCTGCGAGTTCCTTCATAGTCTTCTGGTGGTCTGCCATGATACTGCCTGAATGAGTGGGAATAGTCTGAAGAGGGGGAATATCACTAGTCTCTAAAAGTATGCCTTGGTTCCTCCTTGCTCTAAAAGTCCTCTCAATTTCAGGGTCAAATTCTTCAAGATCACCACCTGTAGACCTGGTCATAAAACCAAAAACAAATCGCAGTAAAAATAGATAAAGAAAGATGAAACAAATAAAATCAGATCACCAGATATAGCAGTAAGCACAAAAATAAATCAAGAAAGATGTGAAATAAGCGCACAAGCAAAAATCAACAAATCAACTAGTTGCTCCCCGGCAACGACGCCAAAAATTTTGATGTACCCTAACTAGGTGTCACAAATGTGGGTCTCAAAATTTAGATATGTGTAAGCTGGAAACCCTTTTTGCAATCAAAAATGAAAACGTAGTAAAGGGGCCACAGGTCGTATTTTTCCTAGGGCTAGTTGAGAGTGTTTGATTCGAGCTCGAGTTTATGTGTCGTTAAATGTTTTTGGGTTTCAATTAGAATCTGGGATTGGTTTGCAATTCAGAAATAGAAATGAAATGAAAAGAAAAGAACTTTAACTACAAGAACTAAACAAGTAATAGAACTAAGGAACTTAGCCAATAAAAAGCTTAATCTACCAAGAATTCAAGTTTGCAGAAATTGGAGAACAAAAACTGTTGTCAAGTGCAAAAATTCAAACAAGTTGCATTCAACTTCGGGAATTACTCAACCTAACCGAATGTAAGTAAGCAGCAACCAATGCTAAAGTCTCAATTGATACCATTGTAGGAATGATGACTGATGAATTGAAAAGGAAGCTCGAATTCAAAAGCAAACCTAATGAAACACAACTGACAGCAACCAGTTGGTTAAAATTGCATTCGATACACAGTCAAAATCAATGAAATTGATACGCAGCTAGGAAATTGGCACAAACTAAATGCATGAATGACACTGATCAACTTAGCTTGGAAGAGCAGAACTATTAGTAAAAGAAATTGCAGGAATGAAAGAGAAAGTCAGAAACTGAAACTAATCTAAACAAAACGTTGAAGAAATTCTAGACACAAACAAAACTACCGAACTACAGGAATAAGCTGCAAAAATTCAGAAACCAACAGAATTCAGATTTGAAATTGAGCAGAAACAATCATATGAGAGCCTCAGTCGAGCGCACCAATCCAAAGTAAGATAAGATTCACAGAAGCTAGAACTAACTTGATACAAAGTTCAGGAACTAAAGGAAAAGAAAACTGATACGCATCAGCCAAAGAAAACTGATACGCAGCAGCTACTTGGCACGAAGCAAGAAAATATGAAACACAGTGAAATTAAATCTAATAGTTCACTAACAAACTCCTATCTGATCCTAATTCAGAATTGAAAAACTACTAACTGCAGAACAATTCAGGAAATGAAATTAAAACAGCTGAAACAAATTTCAGAAACAGAAATGTATGCGGAAATGAAATTACAGCCAAAACAAAGAAATTAGCTACGAAACTAAGCCTCAATCCTCCCTTAGCTCAAAACTTCCTTGCTCGTCACACAAGGGCAAGCCAAGAACCCCTTCAGCTCCGCAAATCACTGGAAAACAGCTTCAATCGATTGATTCTACTCACTCTGCACTCAGCTGGGGAAATCCAATTCAATCTCCTCGATCTCAATGGATGGCATTGCGATGATGATTTGAGGACGCTCTGAGCTAACCTGAGGACCCCTACAGACGGCTCAGATGATCAAAAATGGATCGCGGAAGAGAATCAAGTGATTGGATCGCAGAACTTCCCAAACCCTCAAACAGCTCTGTCCGACGCAAATTCGAGCTGAATTCACAACAGAAGCTTCCTCCAATGACCCAAATCTTGATCCAAGGTTGAAGTTGAGGTGGTCACACCTTCAAACTAAGGAAATTGCAAGCAAAAAAATGAAGAAAAACGAAGAACGAGCACTGTTGCGGTGAAGACGCGACGAGGAAGAAGTGTGGATGATTTTTGATTAAATACTTAGCAATGGACGGCCCAAATTTCTTTAACTCAATCCAACGGCTGATCTTCATCCGATCTGACCCAAACTTTTCAGATGTTGATCAAGGGTCAGGATCTACCTCGTGGTAGCTCGGATCCTCCAGATTTGCAATGGATGGCTCAGATCAACCTGATCTTTGAATGGACGCTCTAGATCCCTCTGATCTTGATCCAACGGCTGGATGATCTCTGATTTGGATGAAACCTTCAAATCATGATCAGAGTGCTTGATTAACCCTTACCCTAGCTCGGATTCACTAGATCAGTGGCGGATGGTCCATATCTTCTCTTTTCTCAAATGGATGGTCTAAATCCCCTTGTCTTGATCCAACCGCTGGATCTTCTCCAATTTGCCCCTAAACCTCCAAATCTCATTATGATGATCAGATCTACCTTTCCTCAGCTTGGATCCATCTGATTTGCCCTGGATGATCAAGATCTGCTTAACTTCTGAATGGATGGCTCACAGTTCTCCAGAGCTTGATCGCCTTGATCTGAGCCTGATCCTGACCATTCTTGACCTCGGTCCATGATCCTTTCATGCCTACAAAAAAGATCAACAATTAAGTTCAAAAAATATTTCAAATGTATAAAGATTTGCAATAAAGCCCAAAATAGAACTAATTTATGGAACCGAGGGTAAATTCAATGTTACGCATGTAAAATGTGGGTCAAACATGGATTTTAACATCTGAAATAATCAATAAAATAGCACTTATCATCGTGCAATAAGGGTTAGTCAAAGAATACGGTAAATGTATGCATGAATAACAGCTAGCGTTGTCTTAGTTCTGACTTTGAATTTCAAATGAAATCCTAGGTCGAACTAGTGACTATTGTTCCCTTTCCCGAGAAGTGCGTCTTCACCTACTCCACTCTGGAGAAGTTACCTATTGCCAACCGAGACCTACAGTTGGACTTTTACTCATCCTCCGAGACTCTCGGATCTTGAGACGTCCGATTCTTAACCCGTCTCTACTTCTGTCCATAGTCCTCACTCTGCTAAGTCTTTTGCCCGATCCTCGACCAGGACTTCGTGCCCAATTCCTCGAACCAGGTCTTCGCTGCCCAACCCTCGACCAGGTCTTCATGCCCAATTCATGACAAAGACTTCATACCCAATTCCCCAAACCAAGACTTCTTGCTCAACCCTTGGTCAGGTGTTCGTGCCAATCTTCACTCACTAGGACCCAACTTCACTCACTAGGATTTTTATCACCTAGCTTCAGATACTAGGACCCAGCTTCACTCACCAGGATTTCCTCCACTTTGCTTCACTCACTAGGACTCAGCTTCACTCACTAGGATTTTGTTCACCTAGTTTCACTCACTAGGACCCAGTTTCACTCACCAGGATTTTGTCCCCCTAGGTTCACATACTAGGACCCAGCTTCACTCACCAGGATTTCGTGCCTCGATAAGGACTTCTTTGCTAGTTATCTGAATTCTGACTAGACTTCATTCTGCCAAACATCAAGTCCTATTTAGCTCCGTCCAAATATATTTAATCACTCTGCTAATCATCAAGTCCTATGTAGCTAACCCTTTGGTCAAACTGATTAAACTTGAGTTTACTCTACAAAATATCAGGTCTAGTTTGGCTTAACCCTTGATCACTTTGATCAAACCTTAGTATATTTTCAAACATCGAAACACTAGAGATTGATTGTTCATATCTGATGCTTTTTGCACCAACAGTGTGGAACACAATCATGCGGTTTTACATGCCCCCCGGTTGTTGTCTTGCTCGACTTCAATTCCAACTCCCATTTCGCTCCAAATCAGCTCTATTTTTCACTCCCATTTTCACGCCAAACATAGGTATGATCCATTAAACTCTATAATAGCCTAGGGTTTCTTGTGGTTTGTCAGGTTGCACTTTCATATCTGATTTCCTGTGTCATGGTTGTCTACGGTCTGGTTGATAGAGTTCTCCTTTCGGTTCATTGCCAAATTTTCATTAGATGTAATTCTCGAGCTTTTGGTGTCCAGATCATGTTAACATAGTAGAACTAGAACATAGTTGAATAAATCATAGCACAAGTAATCAAAACATGCAATCAACCAAGGAAATAGTACTAACATATCATAAAAGCTACTCCCAAATCCTAGAACCTAACAATTACACTATAAAAGTGGGGTTACAATCCAAAAACATCATGAAGAAATAGAGAATCCAATACATATCCAGTAAAATAGATAAGAGAAGAGAAAAGCTTAGGATTGCTCGATGGAGGAGCTTCCTAGCCATTCCCGATCTTCCCTTGAAGCATAGATGGTGATGGAGCTCCTCTAGATCATCCTTTGGAATCCTCTTGGGGTCTTTGGATAGCCCAAAATTGAGTTCCCCTAACCCTTATAGATGGATTCCCTTAAATAGGGTTGTGAGGTGGTTGCCCAACATGGGCTTGCCACTGGACACGGGCGGCTCTGCCAACTGCGCATGGGCAGATGTGTTGAGTTTGATGAATGGGCCACATGTGGGATCGGATTGAATCGATAGAGGGAGGGGGTGAATATCGATCGTAAAAATTTTTTGACAAAGAGAGTAATTAAGGAGCGAAAATAGCAAAAACAATCGCTAACAAGGTTTGTTTTTACTTGGTTCGGAGTCGCGATCGGCTCCTACTCCAAGACCCACGGTCCTTGACCGTTTATGATGGGAAATTCTATATTTTCATAAAAGATTATAAGTTGGAGTACAAATATAGAGTTTAAAATTAAATAACAACACTTAACAAAATTAACTTTTACAGACGACCGGAGAAGTTGGAAGTTCTGAGCAGCGGGTTGTCGTCAGCGCTTGAATCATGAGTACTGAGCTTGTCGGAGCATAGCGCTTGAGCTAAAGAGTCAGAAGCAATTGTTACTGAAGCCTTTGGGGTGAACCCCCTTTTATAGTTGTAGCTGGGGTGCCTGTGTTGAAGGGGGCGCCTGACACGTGGCCTCCTTTGCGTTAATCTCAATCCGCAGACTTGGCTAGCGCTTATCCCTTCAACTGGGGTGCCTGAGCAGTCTGGGGCGCCTGTGTTAACACAGGCGCCTTACTTGACTTGGTCCAGAGGCTTGCGTAGCTGTTTGCTTCGAATTCTTAGAGTAGCCTTGCACTGGGGCGCCTGTCTCAACACAGGTGCCTAGCCCAGTGAGCCGCCTCACTCCATTGAGGCGCTTGAATGCAAAAACTTCATCCCTTCATTCCTGCAACCAGGGTTAGTTCCAAAACACAAGAAGCATATATAAATGACATATTAAATCATGATTTACAGCCTAAGCTGTCTTGGTTCTGACTTTGGGCTTCCCAAATGGAACTCTAGGTCGAAGCGACGCTTAATGTTCGCTCCTACGAGGAACACGTCCTCACCTACTCCTCTCAGGAGAATTTACCTGTTTGCCAACCGGCTCCTCCGGTTGGACTTTTTCCCAATCCCCTGGATCAGGTCTTAGTGCCCAGCTTTACTCACCAGGTCTTCGGTGTCCAACCCTTGGCCAGGACTTAGTGCACAGCTTTAGTCACCAGGTCATCGGTGCCCAGCCCTCGGCCAGGACATAGTGCCCAGCTTTACTCACCAGGTCTTAGTGCCCAACCATACGTCACGACTTAGTTGTCCAGCCCACAGCCAGGACTTATTGCCCAATTCATCGAACCAGGACTTAGTGCCTAGTGTACCTAGGACTTTACCTGCACACTTGATTAGCCTTGTTAGATAACAACAAAACCTTAACTTCTGAACCCTTTGCCATTATCAAAACAAAGGTTTGACTTTGGTACTTCTGACACAAACAATCTCCCCCTTTTTTATTTATGACAACACGGTTCAAAAAGTTAAGTAAAAAACATTTTATAGCACATCTAACATGCAAAAACTTGAGAAAATATTTAATTAGCTCCCTCAGAAATAAACGTTCTCCCCCTGAAACTTTTAATGATATACAGTTTTTGTAAAACTTCTATGTGTTTTATGTTTGACTAAGTGCTTTAAATTGGAGCAAAGAAGCTTTAAGTGTTTTACTATGTGTTTTTCAAAATCAAGCAAAAACATTTGCACTCACAAAAAACTTTTTACACTTACAATTTTCCAAAAAGAAATTTTGCAAGCCTAAATTTTGTTTAAAAAGCTTTTACTTAAAAGGCTTTGCCAAATGAATTTTTATTTAGCCAAAAATTTACTTAGCCAAAAATTTTGAATACAGATTTCCCTTAAAAAGTTTCAACTTTTTGAGAATTGGGAAAATTTTGTTTACTAAAAGCTTTTTGCACACTTAGAAAAATTTGCTTAAAGATATTTTGTGCAAAGAAATTTTTTTGCAAAGATAATATTTTTACATGGAAACAATCTTTAACAAATTTTCGAAGTACTTAGAAAAATTTTGAAAGCACTTAACACTTAGAAAAATTTTGAAAGCACTTAGCAATTTTCAAAGTATTTAGAAAAATTTTGAAAGTACTTAACAATTTTCAAAGTACTTAGAAAAATTTTGAAAACACTTAGCAATTCTTGAAGCACTTAACACTTAAACAAATTTTGAAAGCACTTAGCAATTCTTGAAGCACTTAACACTTAAAAAAATTTTTGAAAGCACTTAGCAATTCTTGAAGCACTTAACACTTAAAAAAAATCGGTAATTTACCAAAAGGCATACCCAAGAATAGGTATTTACCAAAAGGCGTACCATGGTTTCATTTTCACCAAAGGGCGCACTCATTATAGTGAACTTCCTCTTATACCCCTCCTGTTATCTATTGCCTTTCTCTTTCTCTCTCAGTAATAAATTCTGAGACGTCAGCACATGCAACGTGACTTAATTACTGACTTTTATTTTAAAATAATATATTATGGAATCGGCGCTAATTAAAAAACATAAGGTAAAAATTGAAAAAATATTTCACTTAAAAAATTTCTCATCCAACGTGATTTAAAAATATAAATAAATGATTTTTATTTTTGATTAATAGAAATTAATATATTAAATAATATTTAATAAATATATTAATGTGTAAAAAGTTTTTTGAAACAAACAGTTGGATTTAAAAATATAAATAAATGATTTTTATATTTGATTAATAGAAATTAATATATTCAATAATATTTAATAAATATATTAATGTATAAAATTTTTTTTGAAAAAAAACTGACCGTGTGCCTGAAATCAATAGATTTCAGGTCCACGCTGGGCCTGAAATAAAAATATTTTAGGCCCAGCGTGGGCCTGAAATCTTTTGATTCAGGCCCGACGTGAACTCAAATTTTTTTCTATTTTAAAAATATATTAATATATAAAAAAACCTATCAAAACACTTAATTTCAGATTCAAACGCAGGGCCTAAAGTCATCCCAGGAGAATCCTATAAAAAATTAATTTAATAAATAATAATTAAACATAAAAAATATTTTTAATATTAAAAAATTTTCATTGCCCTTTGGCCTAAAGTCATCCGACTTCAGGCCTAAGGAGGGCCTGAAGTCTGATGACTTTAGGCCCTCCATCATTAAATATATAAACATATAAAAATCTTTTTTATAAAAAGGTATAATATATAATTACATATTATTTATAATTTTTATAAAAAAGTATAATATATAATTACATAATAATAAAATGCTATAGGAGTGGTTTAGGTATATCAGTGAGTTTTGAGCAAAACTCACTAATGGACCTACCATATTTGGAATTCTAAAAACTCTATATCAGTAGACAGGGTTGAGCTAGGAGATGAGATTTTGGGTGCCGAAACCTCTAATCTTACTGTATCACCAATGCTATAGGAGTGGTTTAGGTATATCAGTGAGTTTTGAGCAAAACTCACTGATGGACCTACCATATTTGGAATTCTGAAAACCCTATATCAGTAGATAGGGTTGAGCTAGGAGATGAGATTTTAGGTGCTGAAACCTCTAATCTTGTTGTATCACCAATGCTATAGGAATGGTTTAGGTATATCAGTGAGTTTTGAGCAAAACTCACTGATAGACCTACTATATTTGGAATTCTGAAAACTCTATATCAATAGATAGGGTTGAGCTAGGAGATGAGATTTTGGGTGCCGAAATCTCTAATCTTGCTGCATCACCAATGCTATAGGAGTGGTTTAGGTATATCAGTGAGTTTTGAGCAAAACTCACTGATGGACCTACCATATTTGGAATTCTGAAAACCTTATATCAGTAGACAGGGTTGAGCTAGGAGATGAGATTTTGGGTGCCGAAACCTCTAATCTTGCTGTATCACCAATGATATAGGAGTGGTTTAGGTATATCAGCGAGTTTTGCTGAAAGCACATAGCAATTCTTGAAGCATTTTGAAATTTACTTTACTTTTTGAAAAAAAATTAAAATTTGAAAAATTTATTGAAAGAAAATTTTTTCTCTCTTTTCTCCTTTCTCTCCCCGTTTGCCATATATCAAAAAAATGATAACAACTATTGTATGTTAATTTTGAATTAGAGCTAGTTAAAAAAACTTTGAAGTCCATATTGAACCAACTCTAGTAAAATCAAGCATGAAAAAGACTAACCCACTTAATCTAGTCTTGTCAAATTCGGAGGTCAGAAGGTTTCATAAGGCGTTCTTAATGAAAAAAAAACTTGTGAGTGAAAGATCCCACTGAATTGAATTTGATCTATGAATGTCACCAACAAAACTTCTTTCCTTTGTAAAGTATTTAGTATAATTTTTGAAAAACATATCATTTTTGACAAAACAAAAAAAACCTTCCTTTTTAAAAACGACTAAATATTGGATAAGAATTAAGTACTTAAATTGTACTAAAAAAATTTATTTTGAAAAGTATTGTGCACTTGGAAACTTTTAATTTGAACTTAATATTGCCAAAAAAAATTCATTTAGAAAAGGAATTTCACCAAAAAAACATTTCCACTTAGCTAAATATAGTGCACTTTGAAAAATATTGTGCAAAAACTTGCATTTTGAAAGATATTTTACACTTCAATCATCAGTACTTTGAAAAATATTGGAAACAATATTCTACTTAATATCAAAAACAATTTGTACTTTGAAAAAAATTTTGTACTTAACACATATTGGCACTTTGAAAACTATTAGTATTTTGAAAACTATTAGTACTTTTGAAAACACAAATTTTACTTGACTTGGTTTCTTTTCCAGTCTGATACATTTCTAGGAAACCTTGTTAACTACAAGGACATTTCCCTAAGTATCCTAGAATATTTCCAAACTCAAGTAAATATTATTTAAAAATTGATTTCAAAAAAATAGGGTTTTGAAAGTGATTTTTACTAAAATGAGTTTAAAATGATATTAATTTGAAAGAGAAAATACTTAGTTTCAAAAGATTTTGAAAATACAGTGTATGAAAATATATTATTTTACAATGTTCAATAATTCTTTTAATTTGACCTTCCCCTAAACTTGACACAGTCCTCGGAAGCTTGTTGACTACAAGTACTCTTCCTCTGAGTCTTTAGGGTTTGGTTCAGACCAAAAAATTTTCAAAAACTAATTGTCAGAAAAATTTTTGAAAAATAATTGTCAAAAAGTTTTCTTTTTGACTTAGACTCCCCCTAACTTTGGCACATCCTAGGAGTCCTTGTAGATCATGAAGAAGACTTCCTCTGTGTCTTTAGGGTTTATCAAAATTAAAAGAATAATTTTGAATGACCTTTTGAGTATGATAATTTTCAAGGAGATAATTTTTGAAAACACAATTTGGAATGATAGCACATTTTAAAAAAAAACATTTTGAAATGATGATAATTGTTGAAAAAAACAAGGTTTTTGAACCAATTTTTGAAAACCTTATTTTAAGATGATAATAAGTTTTAGAGTATAAGGTTTTTGAAAAATCTGAATTAAAAAAAAAACTCCCCCTGTATCCGACACCATCTGGCTCGATCTAAGTGACTTAAGGGACTTCAGTGTTGACTAGGTTTGACTATGTTGACTAGGTTTGACCAATTAATAATTGACCCAATCAGGTCCTAGATCTTAGTTTAATTCAATCAAGACTTAGTTTGATGAGTTAATTTTGAAAATAAATGAAATTCAATTTTTGAAAAAATGTTGAGTGGAAAACATGTAGAGTTAATTTAGAATTAATTTTGGGAAAAAATCGAGTTAATTTTTAGTTGATTTTGAAAAAGTATTGAACTACATTATTAGATCCTAGACCTCTCACCTAGTTCTACATGACAAAACAGGTTACCTTATCTGTTTGTGAGATGTTTTATCTTTATCTTCGAATTAGTGTTAAATCTAAGATTTAATCAAAACTTATGTTAGATTCAAATTTATCAAATAGTAAATTGAATTTTGAGTTTCGATAATTGGCTTCCAGGTCTTGGCGAGGCACAGAGGCCTTCTTTGGCCATAGCCTTATTGGAGCAATAACCCTTTCCTTGACAAAGCCTTTTACCGAAAATTCATTTTCAAATCACTTCTTGAAAAATTTTGGTCTAACTAGTTTAGGTTTCGGATCGGTAGCTTCGGCTATTTCCACCAGACTAAACAGACCGAGTAGGGTACGTCATACCCTACTTGACCTTATTAGAAAGGCTTCCCTAATGTACTATCATCTCGCCTCCACCTAATACTAGGTTGTTCAAGTTTTAAGTAACTCTTTAGTCCTTAAACTAATCAATCCTAATTCTAAGCATAATAAAAAAAATAAAAAACAACAAACAATTAAAGCAAACAATTATCTAAGTAATGTCACAATTGGAGTAATACTCTGGATTTTCGAAATCAGCAAGATTATGAATTAAATTTTCTAGCATATTGACCTTATGTTTCAAGGTTTCATTTTCTTGTTTCAATTTTCTGAAATTTTCCTTAACTAATTTATATGAATCAATCACATTATTCAAGGTAAATACTGAATTTTCAAATACTGTAAATTTACCTTTGCCGATTGTTTGTCTGACATTCTTGGGAGCTCTTTTTATTGTAGATGGTGAAGACCAACTCTTACGAGTGGGACACTGGTCTTGGTAATGCCCTCTCTTCCTGCATTTATATCATATTATATGACTGTTAGATTTTAAATCTACACTATTATCTTTTGATTTCTTTTTGGAGGTCTCCCCCTTGATTCTAGCCATCTTTCTTTTGCTTAATTGTTTCTTCAGCATTTTGTAGTGGTTGCGAGCCAACTGGACCAGTTTCCGACGATCTCCTTCTTCATCGTCAGATTCTGAGTCTGAGTCAGACTCAGGTACTGGTTGAGGCCTCTTTTGTAGTTCTCTTGGAGTTTTCCCTCAAATAGAAACTATGCCTTCCTCGACCGTTATTGTATCAGTTTGATTATTTAATTGTAATTCTAAAAAAGATTCGAAATTGGTTACCATTTCTGTCTCAGTCAATACGTCTTCTGATTCTGGCTCGAATTCGCAGTCAGGTACAGATTCTATCTCATCTTCTGATCCGGAGTCAATGTCGAAGCCGGGTCCCAATTTTGTCTCAGCTGTTTGAGCTTGAGCCGAGAATGCAAAATAATTTACTTGACCTTTTTCTTCATCTAAGTCATCTTGATGTAGATTGATCAATTTTCCCTAAATTTCTCTAGCACATTTGAATGGACCCACTAGTTCGAGTTGTTCCTTGGTTAGGCCATAGTGTAGGATTGTAGTTGCCCTTGCATTAGTCTCAATTTGGTTGAGGGTTTGTTCATCCAGTTTGTCTCACTCGATTGATAACTCATCTTCTACGGGAAAAGAGAATCCCGTTTGGATGATCATCCATATGTTCATGTGGGCCTTCAGATGGGATTCCATTTGACTTCTCCAAGAGTTGAAATTTTTGCCAGAGAAGAGCGGTGGACGGGCGTTGTTTCATTCTTGGTTGGCCATCTGATTCTTTTTTTTTAACTGAAAAAGAATAAAGAAAAACTCGTTCCAAGACTAAGTCTTGGATTAGTAGTGCTGGAAGAATATTAATAACAAAAAGATCGAGTAGTGTTGCTCCAACCTCGATTAACGAGAAAGATTCGAGCGGGAAAAAAAATTTGAAATTAAAAAATCTGAAAAAAAAAATTCTCAAATTGGTGGTAGCACCAAGTTTGAGCCACCCGCTCTCATACCACTTGTGGGATCGGATTGAATCGATAGAGGGGGGGTGAATATCGATCGTAAAAATTTTCGGACAAAGAGAGTAATTGTGCAGCGGAAATAGCAATAACAATCGCTAACAAGGTTTGTTTTTACTTGGTTCGGAGTCGCGGTCGGCTCCTACTCCAAGGCCCACGGTCCTTGACCGTTTACGATGGGAAATTCTATATTTTCGTAAAAGATTATAAGTTAGAGTACAAATATAGAATTTAAAATGAAATTACAGCACTTAACACAATTAACTTTTACCGACGACCAGAGAAGTTGGAAGTTCTGAGCAGCGGGTCGTCAGCGCTTGAATCGCGAGTACGGAGCTTGTCGGAGCGTAGCGCTTGAGCAAAAGAGTCGGAAGCAATTGATACTGAAGCCTTGGTGGTGAACCCCCTTTTATAGTTGTAGCTGGGGTGCCTGTGTTGAAGGGGGCGCTTGACACGTGGCCTCCTTTGCGTGAATCTCAATCCGCAGACTTGGCCAGCACTTATCCCTTCAATTGGGGCGCCTGAGTTGTCTGGGGTGCCTGTGTTAACACAGGCGCCTCACTTGACTTGGTCCAGAGGCTTGCGTGGTTGTTTTCTTCGAATGCTTGGAGTAGCCTTGCACGGGGTGCCTGTCTCAACACAGGCGCCTAGCCCAGTGAGCCGCCTCACTCCATTGAGGCGCTTGAATGCAGAAACTTCATCCCTTCGTTCCTACAACCAGGGTTAGTTCCAAAATACAAGAAGCATATATAAATGACATATTAAATCATGATTTACAGCCTAAGCTGTCTTGGTTCTGACTTTGGGCTTCCCAAATGGAACTCTAGGTCGAAGCGACGCTTAATGTTCGCTCCTACGAGGAACACATCCTCACCTACTCCTCTCAGGAGAATTTACCTGTTTGCCAACCGGCTCCTCCGGTTGGACTTTTTCCCAATCCCCCAAATTAGGTCTTGGTGCCCAGCTTTACTCACTAGGTCTTCGGTGCCCAGCCCTCGGCCAGGACTTAGTGCCCAACTTTAGTCACCAGGACTTCGGTGCCCAGCCCTCGGCCAGGACTTAGTGTCCAACTTTACTCACCAGGTCTTAGTGCCCAACCTTACGTCAGGACTTGGTTGTCCAGCCTGCAGTCAGGACTTAGTGCCCAATTCATAGAACCAGGACTTAGTGCCTAGTGTACCTAGGACTTTACTTGCACACTTGATTAGCCTTGTTAGATAACAACAAAACCTTAACTTCTGAACTATTTGCTATTATCAGAACACAGGTTTGATTTTGGTGCTTCCAGCACCAACACCACAGTCTGTGCCACTGAGCATGGGCTCCTATGGGAGGCATGCCGATTACAGCACGACTCATGCCACTAGGCATGGGTGGGCATGTGAAATCGGCCGAATGGGACATAGGTGTGCCTCTAGGCATGAGCGCCAGTGTCTAGTCCTGCAGCTTCTTCTCTTGTTCTTTAACTCTGATTTTTGCTCCAATTTGTTATACGATCAAGATTGAGAGATAGAGGGGAGAGGGGTGAATATCGCTTCACAAAAATTTCGGATTTAATACTTAAATAAATTAAGCAAAGTACACAGCGGAAGCTTTGAGAGTAAGCATAGGAGTTAGAGAGAGAAAGCAGTGGAAACATGCAACAAATCACGATCACTAACTCAAGTTGGTTTTACTTGCTTCGGAGTCTTGATCGGCTCCTTCTGCAAGGTCCATGCTCCTTGATCGTTTACTTTGGGCGTTACTAAAAATCACAAGAATGTTTACATGTTACAAACTGAAGTATTCAATAAAAAATAAACAATTATACCGACTCCTGAAATGAGAGGACAGATCTTCATTCGAAGAGTCGGACGACATTTCAAGGCTATCTAAACATTGGTCGCATAACACATAAAAGAAGAAAGTGATCACAGTGATTGAATTGATGTCCTAGACTGCTGCACTCAACCCCTTTTTATAATACTTATTCAGACACCTAAATGGCCATTCAGGTGCCCCCGTCGCAGCGGATCGGGTGGAAACTCTATCTGCAGCCCGGTCAAATTCTATCCTGGTCAAGCGCCTGAGTGTTGAGTTGGAACCTCCACTCAACACATGCCACGTCAGCCAGGTATCTGACTGTTGCGCCAGCTCAGCCGTCATTTACCAGCTCTCAGGCGCCTGAGTCCCATTCAAGCACCCCAGTCAAGATACATTCTCTTTTTTAGCTACAACATGGGTTAGTTTGATACATCCAATAATATATAATAAAAACATATATGAATCATAGTCAGTGCTGTCTTGGGCCTGACTTTCAGGTTTCATCTGAAACCGTATGTTAAACCGATGCCTACTGTTCCCTCACAAGGGAATGCGTCCTCTCCTACTCTTCTCAGAAGAGTTTACATGTTGTCACTCGAAACCTCCGATTGGACTTTTTCTCGGCCTCAGAGAACCCAAAAGCTCGACGACATTTGACCTCAACCCATCTCGACTCCTGTCCACGATCCCCGCTCGGCAAAGTCTTCTGCTCGGTCCCCCAAACCATGTCTCGTGCTCGGCTTCAATCGCTAAGTCTTCATTGCCAGATCCCTAACCAGGACTTCATGCTCAACCCTGTAGGTTAAGACTTCTTACCTAACTTACCTAGGACTTTCCTGCAATCACTACAAATCCATTAGCACAATATACCAGCTTAACTTGAACCCTTTACCACTTATCAAATAAGGTTCGATTTGGTGCTTCCGGCACCAACAATCTCCCCCTTTATGATTATGGCAACCTAGTTCAATGTTATGCTAAAATAAGATTTAACAGGGAAATGAAATTTCTTTTAAGCTCTCCCCCTTAACTAGTTATATCCCCCTAGATCATTTTAATAGCTGTGTTTATAAAGGAGAGGATATTTTTCAAAAATGGACTTAGTCTTATTTAAGTGTGAAAACGTTTTAGAGACTAAGTTAACTTTTTGAACAATTGTTACTATGGGATCGTTGTAATCGATAGAGGGGGGGGGGTGAATATCGATAATGCAAATTTTTAGAAATACAAAGTTAAACGCAGCGGAAATAAGTAAATCAAACACGGCTAACACAATTTATTTTTACTTGGTTCAAAGTCTGTAAAGGATCCTACTCCAAGGCCCATGGTCCTTGACCGTTTACGTTGGGAAATTGTATAATTCAAAAAATGCTTTACAAATGTATGAAATTAAGTACAAAAGAGAAATTAAAGATTTTATACTGACAACACTTAAGAAGAAATCCTGAGCTTGTTGACGCGGCGTGTCATCGATCTTCAACATTGTCGGTGAAGAAGGTTTGAGACGGAAGCATCTTGTAGTGCGTTTGAGTGCATGAGTTGATCTATTGAAGCAAAGGGGTCAAGCCCCGTTTATAGTGTCTTCTCGGGGCTTGATAGCTCATGGGTGCCTAACACGTCACCCATTTTGGCAGCATCCTTATCCGCAGACTCGGCCAACACTTATCACAATTCTTGGGCGCCTAGAACAACTTAGGCACCTGTGAGCTCACAGGCGCCTGATAGCTGACGTGGCACATCCACTGGAAGAACCCCATCTGGGGCACCTGACACCATTCAAGCGCCTGGGTTCTCAGATGCCTGAAACCTTTCAGGCGCCTAGTATCGCAACACACTTCTTTCAGCCTGTAACCAGGGTTAGTCCAAGAACACAATAAAATAATAATTATGCATGAAATAACAACCAAATCTATCTTGGTTCTGAGTTTGGATTTCAAAATGAAATCCTAGGTCAAACTGACGCCTACTGTTCCCTCTTTTGGGGAACGCGTCCTCAACTACTCCTTTCAGGAGAAGTTACCTTTTGGCAACCGGCCCCTCCGGTTGGACTTTTGCTCGGCCTCCGAGTCTCTTGGATCTCATGATGTCCGTAGCTCGACCTATCTCTACTTCTGTCCGCAGTCCTCACTCGGCTGTGTCTCCTGCCCGATCTTCTAGATCTGGTCTTGTGTGTCCCTCCTCGACCAGGTCTTCTTGCCAAATTCCTCAAACTAGGTCTTCACGCCCAACCCTCGGTCAGGTCTTCGGTGCCCAACCATCGGCCAGGACTTAGTGCTCAACCCTGCAGGTCAAGACATCATGCCTAGCTTAACTAGGACTTTCCAGCATACATAGTAGAATCATCAGATCACCAATAATATTTAACATTGAACCCATTGCCAATATCAAAACAAGATTCGATATGGTGCATTCGACACCAACAATCTCCCCCATTTTGATTTATGGTAGCACAATTCAAAGTTAAGTAAAAATTCTAATAGTTAAGAAAGAAAGATTAAAACCAATGTAGTATTGCAGCTTTGAAGAGAATAAAGATTAAAACCAATGCAATTTTGATCAAAATAATGTTTCCTCTTTGATTTATGGCAACACAATTCAAGGTTATGTAAAAATTATAACAGTGAAGAAAGAAAGTTTAAAACCAATGAAGTATTGCAGCATTGAACAGAATAAAGTTTAAAACCAATGAAATTTTAAACAAAATAATGTTTTTTCTTTGTTTCTCATACTCCCCATGAATAATTTATAACACACTTAACTTTGACATTTTCTTCCCCCTTTGACATATATCAAAAATATACAAGGTGAACAAAATTTCTAAGAGAAATTTTTGAGTTTTTCTAAAATATCATTAAGTAAAGGATTTCACAACTTTTACAAAAATAGATTTGAAACATCAATTTTAAACATGTTACAAAACTTTTGAAAAATACTTTGATTGGATGTTTTGAAAATTTTTATTTTAAGTATTTTGAAAATGCATGAAGCTCCACTTTAATATGAAATTCTCCCCTAATGCTTTTGAAAACATGCAATTTCCATTTAAAAAAAACTAAGTATAATTTTTAAAAAAGTATTTGAAAAACTTCTAAGCAAAAGAAATTCTAAGTTTAAAGTGAATTTTTTTTTTGAAAATACGGAGTTTTTTTCTTAAAAAATTTCTTTTATAACAAAGTCTATTTTTCAAAGGGATTTCAAAGGACGAATTTGATTTTTAACTTTAGTTTTTATACTCTCGCCTTTACCATACATCAAACAAATATTTGCAATAGAAATTCTTTGAAAGAATATTTAATTTTCTCTTCTTTCCCCTTTTTGAAAAAAAAAATTGATTAAGGAGAATGTAATAAAAAAAACTAAGTATCATAGCCTATGAGTTTGCAAAACCATAAGAAAATTTTGAAAAAGTTAAAAAAATCAAGTGTTAAATTTTAGGAAGGCAAATGAAAAGTAAATAACAAATAATTAAGCAAGAATCCAGAATTAATGTTAAAGACCAGAATTTGAAACAAGTTGATATTCCCATTGGGTCCAAGCATGATAAGCAAAAAAGAGCTTAAAACATTTAATGATTTAAGTCTAAGCACGAGTCAATATGTCTATGTTCAGAATATATAGCCATCTATTGTTGATTCCAAGTATGATTGAGTCTATGATTGGGTCGATATGTCTGAGTTCAGAACTTTTAGCCACCTATTGTTAATTCCAAGTATGATTTGAGTCAACCCCGGGGCATGGCACGGTTGGTAATGGCTCACTTGGGTGATCCCTCACTTCCCAAGTTCGATTCCTCCCTGGTAGAGTGTATAGTTTGCTAACGGAAGAAATCTCCACAGGCTGCTGTGTGGTCGGGCCATCTGGTACCGATATCATCAATGGTGAAGTCGCCACGTGTCTCCGTCCCACGATTTACCCTCGTTGACCGGTAGGAACTCTCGTTGAAGGCTGTGGGGTAGGGCTGGTCATCCAAGTGGATTAGTCGGGCGTAAGCCTGGATACCCCTTGTAAATAAAAAAACAAGTATGATTTGAGTCTAAGCATGGGTCAATAAGTTTAAGTTCAAAATTTTAGCCACTTATTTGTAATCCTCAAGATAAAGGAGAATAAAATTTATTTTGGCCAATTATTATTAATCCTCAAGATAAAGGAGAATAAAATTTCTTAAGTAAAGGATAAATTTTCTTTTAAAATAGAAAAAAAATATTATGTAGAATGTCTTTTGAAAGAGTTTTCTAAGTGGAGTATTATTAAGAAATAATTACACTTAAGTTGTAACGCCCGTAAAATCCTCTCAATATTTTTCTTTAAAATATTGATCATGCCTATTGTAACGCCCCAAAATTTTCCCATATAAAATGTTATGAAATTCATGAAATAGTATCATGGATATTAGAAAATATTATGAATTCATGAATATGAAATATTATGAAATTCATAAAATAGTATCATGAATATTAGAAAATATTATGAATTCATGAATATGAAATATTATGGGATTCATGAAATATTATAGATTCATGAATATGAAATATTAAAAATATTATGAAATAATATTTATGGAATATTATGAAATATTATGAATTCATGAAATATTATTAATATTATGAAATTTCATGATAGGCTTGGCTTAAAGGGCTTTGATATGGATTAGTGCAAATTGTGATAAAAAGAAGAGGTAGAAGGGAGGAAGCAAGGATTGAACCTTGAACCTCCTAGTTACACTCTCCATGTCTTAACCACTACACCAAGCATTGTTTCTTGTTGAGAGAATAAGAAACATGCTTGTTAAGGTGTAATAGTGAAGAGACATGTCTTTTCATGAGAAAGTATAATAAGAGAGGGAAGAGGTGTGAGTAACTTCCTCTTCTTCTTCCTTTTCTCTTCCCACCGAAACTTCATTGTCCCTCTCCCTTGTGTTTTCGAAAAATACAACCTAGGGTTTCTAACCCTAGGGAAGTGGAAGGAAGGAGACTATCTAAAGGGTCTTGCCCTCCACTAGGGCCAAGAAGTTCTAGAGGAGTTTTGGCGAAAGGAACCTCCACTTCTCCTTCAACCAAGGGTACCCTAAGGATCTAGGGAAGACGAAATTCAAGCGAAAGGATGTAAGTATCCCCTCGCCTGCAGTGTAATTGTTATTGAATGTTTCTTTGGTGTCCTTGTTTTCAAAAATGGGAGTTCCTCCCTTGTAACCATTCGGCCACCACCAAGACAAGGGTCTTGGTTGCTTCTTGATGCATGAGGATACTCCTAGGAACTAGGGTATGGATGTATGTTGTTTCCCATCATGTTGTGATAAGGAAAAGTAGGTTATCCACCCTACAACTTTCGGCCAAGAGGGAATGGGCTAGTTTTTTTTGGGTTGTTTGCTATCCTATGATGTGTCCATGTTTAGTAGTGTAGGTAAGGTGTTTTGAATAAATGTTTGTGTGAAGATTGGATGTCAAAAACCTAGCCTACCCTACCCTTACATCATTCGGCCAACCTAGGAAGATTAGGGTTTAGGGATGCTTGATTGCCTATGATGAATCTATGCCTAGTAGTGTAGACAAGGTGTTTGAATAAATGCTTGTGTGAAGGTTTAATTTCGAAACCCTAGTTTCCCTACCCTACACCATTCGGCCAAGGCATGAAACCTTAGGGTTTGCGAAGGTTAAATTATTTTATGTGATATGCTTATGTAAAATGATATGAGATGTATATGCATGTGATATTCAAAGGAAATGTTTGATTGGATTCCTTAGCATGTAACATTTGGCCAAGGCATGAAACATGAGGTTGTGAAGGACAACTTACCCTATGAGATTATGATTGTGTTTAGTAAATCATATGCCTATATATGGATGATTGTATGAGATGTACCCTAGGAGATATGCTTATGTTTGGGATGATGATATGTATATGCAAATGATGTTTAAATGGAATGTTGGATTAGGAAAAATGGAACTCTCCCTAGCCTTGAGTTTCGGCCAAGGCCCTAGTTTTAGGGTTAGGAACCATTTGATTTACCCATGAAGCATGCTACCACTTCCTATGATACGAATATGATTTATGTGATCAACCTTGTCATATATAAGATATGTTTAAGGGGTTAAAGTATGATCTATGTATGAGCATGCATTATAGCCCATAGGGCACCCTTATGAAATGCATGCTTTATACTAGGCTAGTTATCATGATTATGGATGCATACATATGCATAAGAATGAGCCTTGTAGGGCATGAACAAAGAAGGCTTAGGGCCTAAAGAATGCTTCCCTAGAAGGCTGGGATTAAGAGCATACTTTATGAAAATGAAGAACATGATAATTATTTTATTTTGTAATGGCTTGTACTATAGACTCTTAAAGCGAGTCAAATGATTATGATACTAGGCTGAAGGACTTCTGAGAAGGCCTAGTAAACCCTAGTGGTTCGGGATTAGCTACCTCGTTCCTATTCAGGGGCGCGCGCAAAACATGAAGTACAAGCCGGGCCCTAATGATTATGCTATGTTCAAGTATTATGTTTATATGTTTTCAAAGAAACCTTCCTATGAAGTTAATATGCTTAGATGTTTAACATGCTTAAACACTTACCATGCTTGAATGTGATTTATTCTCTTATCTTTCTATGATATGGCTTTTGCGAGTAGGACAGGATCTTACTAAGCATTTGTGCTTACTAGTTTATATGTTGTCTTATGCTGCAGATAAGGGTAAGAGACACTTAAACTAAAGGAAGAGGCAGGAGGGCTGAAGATGTGTGGGGTGGTGGCTCGGGAAATAAAGATCTTCATATCTACAATATTATGCTTATGTTAATATTTCTTTAGTAATGAATGTTACACTTGGATTACTCATATACTTGACTATATTATGAGTTGAACCTATCATGTTATAGGTTGGTTTTGAACAAGCATGCTTAGTACTTTGTTATTAGTACTTTAAGAAAGAAAAAAATTTATACAAATGATAGTACGTGACCCCGCCCCGAGAGTAGATATAAGGGCGGGCGTTACACCTATATGGATTTTTGAGTAACATATGAATACTACCATGAACCTTAGCATAATTTCTTATATGGATTAAAAAGCTAAATACTAATGGGCCTTACATGGACCGTTCTAGTACCATGGCTATTAGTGGATCTTGGGTAGAATTTTAACATAAATAGAAATGAGTTCCAATTAGGAATATTAGCATAACTCTTGGTGGGCTCTTATGTGGGCCTTGACAAAAATAAGAGTAAATGGAATAAAATGAAAGTGCATGCACCAAGGATTGAACCTTGGACCTAGAATAGAGGCAAAGCGATGAATGTACTAACAAATTCACCTAGCAAGGGAGTGCTATTGGAAAAGAAAGAAGATTTTAGTTGAGGCTAAAGGAGTTAAAGAGGCACCATGTGAAGAGGCACCATGCCCCTTCACTTAGTATAAAAGTGATGGATGAGAAGTGAAGAGACACTTAAGTTATTTCTCTCCTCTTTTCTTCCCCCAAGACTCTTCCTCTCCCCTCTTCTTCCTCCTCCTTGCCGAGACTCACAAGGGAGTTTTCCCCTTGGAAAACTTCACAAGAGGACTCCCTCTTGAAGATCCAAGGTTTCCTACAAGGCTACAAGGGCAAGGGGTGTTCTAAGGTCAAGAAGGTCTTCACTTTTTCTCTATTTAAGGTTTATAACCAAGACAACAAGAGGTAAGTGTCACGCCCCAAGACCCTGGAGCCGCTGATCCAATAGAGAATCGGACAGCACCTCCCCTGTCCGGTGGACAATTTACACATACACACAGATACAAATAGCACAACCACGCAGTTAAATGGCCTCAAGCCTCAAATCCATGCAGAAACAACGTATATATGACTATAACCATCGTAAAACCAAAGTACCAACTCACCTGAGCTGCTAGGGGGCAGGAACAAAGCCAAAACCCCACGAAGTCCAACATAGGACTCAAAAGTACAATCCCATCAAATAAAACAGGAATACATGTCCAAAACAGGGCAACAGAAGCAAAGTACATAATACAGGGTCCATAACCGTAAATCAACATAAAATAAAACGAAGCAGAGCTCCTCTCGAGCTGGGGACTGGCAGCTAGGGCTCTCCTGGCAGACATCAACCTGAAATTAAGGAAAATAACCAACGGTGTGAGTCCAAAGGAACTCTGCGGATACCCAGAATAGCTATGCATAGAAAGTAATACTAACAATAAGAGTTCCGCTAATACAGTCTCATATCAACAATAGGGAAAGACTAGTACTGAAAATACTGAGGTAGATACATACCAGAATCTATCTAACCTGAAAAGAGGGTAATAAATACCAATGGAACACCAATAGACATATAATCTCAAATAACAAGTCTCCAGTATATGCATGTCAAACAAGTGCAGAAATCAAGTGCAGCAAACAATGCACGATGCAAAATATACACATGGTGCAATGACATGTGTCACCCCTGACACCAGTCAGATCGTCGTACACCTGTCATAGGTGACGTCTCAGAGGGTAGAGCTATGACAACTGTACGCACCCTGCTATCACTGCTCCTGAGTGACCGGGTGGACAGGATGCTGGTGGAGACTCCGCTCCAACCCCAAGCAATGGGGGAGTCTAGCTCTCATCTCCTCATGGCTCAGTACGAGAAGGGATCCCTAGCTGCTACCACGCCCGGACCCACCCTCCAAATAGTGGCCGAACGGAGCAATATAGGGCAAATGCACACATCCTACGGTATCCACTAACCCATGAGTGGTCGTGTGCGTATATCGTGTACCGGAAGACGATAGGCTCAACCACAAGGGAGTCGCTGATCGCCGGCACGCAACAATGCAAAGATGGTGTATGCTAGGTACACATACCTCCCTCACCAAGTCCTCAGTATACTAAGTCTCATTCTGAATCCTATAACAGGAAATACAGGTAACCTACAAGGTATACTGGCCGGAAACTACTGATCCCTCGATGTCAAATGCTAGAGATACATCCCGATATCTAAGCATACATATAGATATGACAATACTTGAGACTGTATGGAACTAACCGCATAATAACACAGGGATAAACAACAAGTATCCAGAACAAGCATAAAAAACCAGGATAGCGTATAGTCTTACTGCTATCTATAACAGTCTATGCATAACAACATGACAATATCAGAAAAGATAAGTCAAAAGGTACCTGCCTCCAAGTAAGTGAAGTCCGATCAAGAAGAAAGAACCACCTGCCAATAATCCAACAGCGATAAATCCTAGTCAAGTCCATATATCAAGGACATGTTTAATTAGCTACTACCAACAAATAATAGTCAACTAATTAATCCCTAACCCGTGTTCGCGTTAACCTAGTCATTTCCTTTCTCAGTTAATCTTATCAACTTAACTGGTCGATTCTTAATCAGCCCACGTAATTAAAATTTAAGTTTCGGTTAACCCCAATTACAAACACTAAGATCTACCAATTCAGTTGCATATCCACAAAGAAAAACCCATCCACCTCGGAGCCTAATATCAAATGGCAACAACCAAAGGCCGAATCAAATAGCTCAGGTTATGACAGAAATAACAGAACAAGCAGAGTTGAGCGGGGATTTAGAGATCACCTTATACAACAGGAATTCCTTAAACTCACAGCTTCTCCAACCGAGCTAAGACCACAAATTTCCAGATCAAACTAGAATCACCACAATTTCTCCACACAGCAAAGTTCAAACACCAATCAATAGATCATATACTGATCAAGGATAGAGCAAAATTAGCAAATCTATTACCTAGCTTTTCCCAAAATCGATACAAGCACACAACCTTACCTGTGTTAATATGCACATAGTCTTTCTCCGAAGAACCCTAGATCCCTTCGAAGGAATCGCGCGCCCAATCCCAACAGGGAAGAACTAGAGCAATCCCTAAATCAGGATACAAGTGGTATCACCATTAGAGCACCAGATCGAGTTAATCCAAGGGAAACATGTCGAAGTCCCACGAACTCAGACTTACCTAGCTGTAATTCCAATGTCTGACCTAGACGAATCCCTTTGCCGGCTTGCACAACTCCTTCTCCTCCTGATCTGGTGAACAGATCAATCTTATGGGAGGGAATCTTGATACCTCCACCATCCAGCCTTTGGATCAGCCCTGACTGCCCCTTTTTGCTCCGCTGAGACACGAGGTGGAGGAAGCAGGCGCTGAGACACGACAGTGGCACGCGAGTTGTGGGAAGAAGAGGATCGGAGCTCAACCGCTTGCTCGATCCCAAGGGTGTGATTCGCCAATCGCCGGAGTGGTGGATCAGAAAGTGGTCGCGGCGGCGGCTTCGATTGGCAGAGTGTGCGGGCGAAGGAGAAGACGAAGGAGGCGCGCTTAAGGGGTGCGGCTGAATGGAGTTTAGGTTAAGTATATAAGAGAGGGACATTTTACACTTTAGTCCTACTACTTTCAGTCTAATCGCAAGACCACCCCTAGGGTTTAATGTTAGGTACCCATTAACCCTTGTAACTATTGGTTTATTACATTTTGGTCCCTAAATTTGTGTCCAAAGACTCGGAAGCCCCGGAACCTATCTGGTAATCCTCCGAAAATTACCGGGACCTAGTCAAAAGTGTCGGATTTAACATCCTCCCCCACTAATAAAAATTTGGTCCCCAAATTTCGATATTCACTATAGTAAACACTATCAAGAAGTATGCTGATATAAATACTGAATAGTAACTCGCCATACATACCTCAAGTGAATAGGTGGGGCTAGCGAGCTCGGATGACATCCTCAAGCTCCGTGGTAGCCTCCTCATCTGAGTGATGCTGTCATCCGACTCTAACCAGTCGGATTGTCTTGTTCCGCAACTGACGCTCTCGATAACCCAAAATCCGTATAGGAATGTCCTCGTAAGATGCGTCAGGTTGAAGTGGGACTGTGACATCCGACAGCACGTGTGAAGGGTCGGGTACGTATCTCCTCAGCATAGATATGTGGAATACATCGTGTACACCGGTGATGGATGGTGGAAGAGCCAAACGATAAGCAACTGCTCCAACCCTCTCCAGAATCTGTAACGTACCGATGTAACGCGGAGCAAGCTTACCTCGAAGACCGAATCGTTTCACCCCTTTCGTGGGTGAAACTCGCAGAAATATGTGATCACCTACGGAGAACTCCAGAGGTCTCCGTCTCCGGTCGGCATAGCTCTTCTGACGATCCTGCGCCTCAGATATCCTGCGTCTGATAGTACGGACTAACTCTGCCTCGTGCTGAGCTCTCTGAGGTCCTAATAGCTGGGATTCCCCAACCTCCTCCCAGAGGGTGGGTGTCCGACAAGGCCTATCATACAATGCCTCATACGGTGCCATCTGGATAGCCGCATGATAACTGTTGTTGTAGGCGAACTCGACAAGATGCAGATGATCCTCCCAACTGCCTCCGAAATCCATAACACAGGCTCGCAGTAAGTCCTCCAAGGTCTGGATGGTATGCTCTGACTGACCATCGATCTGCGAACGCGGTACTAAATTTGAGCTCGGTACCCATGGCCTTCTGCAGACTCTGCCAGAAGCGTGAGGTGAAACGTGGATCTCGGTCGGAGATGATACTCAACGGTATGCCGTACAATCTGATGATCTCTCTACAGTATAACTCTGCTAGTCTGTCCAAGGAGTCTGTCCTCCGAATGGCCAAAAAGTGTGCGGATTTGGTTAATCGATCAACGATCACCCAAATCGCATCATGTCCTCGCTGAGTCCTCGGTAATCCTACCATGAAATCCATAGTAATGTGTTCCCACTTCCACTCAGGAATGGGAATACTCTGAAGTAGCCCATCAGGTCTCTAGTGCTTTGCCTTAACGTGCTGGCATACTAGGCATTGGGCTACGAAGTCGGCGATATCCCGCTTCATTCCGTTCCAGCAGTAGGAACGTCTCAGATCCTGATACATGCGGGTGGCACCCGGATGGATAGCAAATCGGGAGCGATGTGCCTCCTGTAATAGCTCCTCCATAACAGGGTGTGTCTCGGGTACGCAAAGTCTCCCGCGAAAATACAAGACATCCGCATCGTCTCGTGTAAAATCAGACTGCTGCTCTGTGGCTGCTCGACTGCCGAGGAACTGCAGATGCTGATCGCTCGCCTGAGCCTCTCTGATCCTCGTCCGGATCGACAACTGAGCAACCATGGTCACAAGAATACCCTGCTCAGTCCGTCTCTGCTCCTCTAAGCCCAACTCTGAGAAACCCTGAACTAGCTCGGTAACTGATGCCCTGAGGCAGGCCAAAGTCCCTCTGGACTTCCTGCTCAATGCGTCCGCCACAACATTAGCTTTCCCTAGATGGTAGCTAATGGTGCAATCATAATCCTTAAGGAACTCCATCCATCTCCTCTGTCGGAGATTGAGTTCCTTCTGCGTAAATAGGTATTTGAGACTCTTATGATCAGTGAAAATCTCAAAAGTAAACCGTACAGGTGGTGCCTCCAAATTCGCAAAGCAAAGATGATGGCGGCCAACTCCAAATCATGAACCGGATAGTTCTTCTCATGCTCCTTCAGCTGTCGAGAAGCATAAGATACTACCCGTCCGTGCTGCATCAGAACTGCGCCTAACCCCTGATGAGATGCATCGGTATACAACACAAATCCATCCTCTCCCGAGGGTAATACAAGAACGGGTGCTGTCACCAATTGCCGCTTCAGCTCCTGAAAGCTGGTCTCGCATGCCTCTGTCCATGTGAACTTCACGCCTTTCCTGGTAAGGCGTGTCAGCGGCATAGCTATGCTCGAGAAGCCCTCAACAAATCGTCGGTAGTAGCCGGCTAATCCCAAGAAACTGCGAACCTCAGTAACTGACTTCGGCTGCTCCCAGCTGGTAACAACCTCGATCTTCTGGGGATCTACTGAGATGCCTCTGCTAGATACCACGTGTCCAAGAAAACCTACTGATGACAACCAAAAGGCACATTTGCTGAACTTCGCATATAGACGCTCTCGTCTGAGAGTCTCCAATACGATGCGAAGATGCTGTGCATGCTCCTCCTCGGAATGAGAGTAGACTAAGATGTCATCAATGAATACTATGACGAACTGATCCAGATACTCCAGAAACACGCGTTTCATCAAGTCCATGAATACCGCTGGAGCATTGGTAAGCCCAAATGGCATTACCAAAAACTCATAGTGTCCATATCTGGTGCGGAACGCTGTCTTCTGGACATCTGACTCTCTTACCCTCAACTGATGATATCCGGATCGCAGATCAATCCTGGAATACACAGATGTGCCCCTGAGCTGATCAAACAAATCCTCAATCCATGGCAGGGGGTACTTGTTCTTGATGGTCACTGCATTCAACTGTCTGTAGTGATGCACAACATTAAAGAACCGTCTTTCTTCTTCACGAAGAGAACTGGGGAACCCCATGGTGAGACACTAGGTCTGATGAATCCCCTGTCCAATAACTCCTGGAGCTGGACCTTCAGCTCGTCCAACTCTCTCGGTGCCATATGATACAGAGCTTTCGATGCCGGCGAAGTCCCCGATATCAGCTCAATAGTGAACTCCACTTGCCTCCTGGGAGGCAAACCCGGTAGCTCCTCTAGAAATACGTCCTGATATTCTCGGACCACTGGAACGTCCGAGAGCGGAGGGCTACTGCTGTCGTCGGTGCTAATAAATGACAGTAAGAAACCTTGACACCCGTGAGATAGCAATCTCTGTGCCTGAAGCGCAAAATAACTGATAAGCCCTCATCCCTGATGCCAGTGAAATCCCACGAGGGTTGGTCCGGAGGCCGAAAAGTGACCACCCTCGTCTGGCAATCGACTGTGGCATGATAAGCGGTAAGAACATCCATACCAAGAATAATATCGAAATCCACTATCTCCAGAACTAACAAATCAACTGTGAGGGTAATACTACCAAAATCTAATGGGCATGCTCTGACCTCATGTGTAATACTCAAGATCTCTCCTGAGGGTAAGGATACAGATAACTGCTGTAATCTAGCGGTAGACAATCTTCCAATCCTACTACTGAATATCCGCGATATGAAAGAGTAAGAACTACCAGTATCAACTAATAGCTCAGCAGGAAAGGCATAAAGAGAAATAGTACCGCGAAATACCGATCCGTCAGCCCGCTGGGCCTCCTCTCGAGTGACAGCATAAATCCGTCCAGTCTCAGGAGGTGGTGGTGGCACTGCTGGGTACTGTTGAGGTGGGAACTGCAACTGAGACTGCGGCTGCTGAACTGACCCTCCCACTGGGTACTGAGGCTGCTGCATCACAGACTGATAAGCTGGATAAGTCTGCTGTTGAGGTCCTAAAGCTGAGCTCTGAGATAAGGCTGGGGTGTAACTAGACTCATGTCCTGGCATAAAGTATGCAGGTGCTGGTGGGGCAGCATGCGGCTGGAGGAATGAAGGCTGAGTCCTCCGTCCGCCTCTATGAGCTCCCGACTGTCCCGAATGTCCAGTCTGGCTAGTGGCTCCCGTCCTCTCATTCTGTGCCTTCAAGGCACAGTCCCGACTCAAGTGTCCTGGTAGTCTGCAGTAGTAGCATACGGCCTGCTCCAGGCGACAGTCTGCTACAACGTGCTCTCGGGATCCGCAACGGGTACAGTAAGATGTCGGTGCAGTCTTCTTCCGGTCCTGCTGCGAAGACTGGAAGGATCCGGTGGAAGAACGTCTCGACTTCTGGGGCTTAGAGGATGCCCCAGAAGTGCCAGAAGCTGCCTGAGTGTGGCTGCCGCGCTTCTGTCCAGTAGTCTGCGGCTGTTGCGTCTGAGCTGAGTCCGTCGCAGTCTGCTTCCCCTTCTTCTTACCCCCAAACAATCTGTGCTGAGTCATCTCAATAATGATCGCTCGCTAATGCCTCTCGATAGGAGGTCGGGACAAATCCCGACATACGAGTCTGAATGTATGCCGCTAGACCCTGATGAAACTGAGTCATCCTCTCCATGTCGTCTGCGACCATGTGAGGGCAATACTCTGATAGGCAGTTAAACTCCGCCTCATACTCCAGTACTGATAGGTCTCCCTGCTTGAGAACCATGAACTCCTGTCGCCTAGCCATGCGGAACGCTGCTGGAAGGTACCTCGCCTCAAATGCCTCCCGGAATGTGTCCCAGGTGACGTACTCCTCGCCAATGACGGTCTGCTGCGTAGTCCACCAGGCATACGCCTAATCTCGCAAATGATAAATGGCCAACTCAGCCTTCTCCCATTCCGAACACGTCAGATAACGAAAAGTACTCTCAAGTGTCCTGATCCACTCTCGGGCCGCAGCTGGATCCGGTCCTCCCTGGAATAAAGTGAATCGGCCCTTCACGGATGTCGTCAACATCGGAATCCGTGCTCAATCCCTAACGCCATCAGTAATAGCAAATACCGCAGGGGGCACGGTGGAACATCCCGGTGCATGAATTATAGAAGGAGTCGTAGGCATGATCGGGGTGGACACCACAGGTGGTACCATAGGTACAGTAGGAAATCCGAGGGCAACAAATGCCGGTGGAACGAAAGGGAGCACCGGGGCCTGCATCGTAGTCTGAGTAGGGGGATGCGCTGCAGCAATCATAGTCGGGGGTGCAGTAGCATACGATGGTGCCGGTACTGCTGATGGCGTAGTCTGATAATACAGACCCGGTGCTGCTGGTGGAACTGCAGAATACATCGGAGCAAGTACAGGCGTCTCCGATGGGATAGTGGGGATAACCGGGGCAGGTACCACCGAGGTAACTGCGGGATGCGTCGGAATAGGTGTTTCTGATGGAACTGCAGGGAACATCGGTGCAGATCCTACCGGTACTGAATGTGTCGGCAGTGGTACGGCCGCTAACACAGTGAATACTACCGGAGAAGACACAGCAGGAGGGGCAGTAGTGACTGCTGATGGGAAAGGAGTAGGGATCCTCTGAGTCGGGGAACCCTGACCCCCCTAGATGTCCTGCGGAGTCTGACCTCGACTATCAGGTTCTCTATCAGTGGTTCTCTCAGCTGGCTCTATAGCCGGAGGCTCTATAGTCCTCTTTCATGGCCGTCCCCGACCACATCTCGGTGCAGGAATATGAGCATCTCGCGTCATACCTGTTAAATTATTAACGAGTATTATAACCAAAACCAAGAGACTAACCTTAAATTACCTATTTGCTGCCTGGAGAAGTCCTGTCGCTGCCAAGTCCCAAATTGCCGTCGCATCGCAACCACGACCTTAAAGATCCGTAATGTACTCAGATGAATAACATCAGACCCGAGCTCCGACACCTACCAGTTCAGTGTCAAATTTAAATTCTGAGAAATTCACGAATCGATGGTATCCCGCATCCTGGGCTTGATACCAAAAATCAGTTGGTATCAGATAATTTCCCAAAAAATCCGAAAAGATCTGACAAACCTCGCTCTGATACCAAAAATAAATTGTCACGCCCCGAGACCTTGGAGCCGTTGATCCAATAGAGAATCGGACAGCACCTCACCTGTCCGGTGGACAATTTACACATACACACAGATACAAATAGCACAACCACGCAGTTAAATGGCCTCAGGCCTCAAATCCATGCAGAAACAACGAATATATGACTATAACCATCGTAAAACCAAAGTACGAACTCACCTGAGCTGCCAGGGGGCAGAAACAAAGCCAAAACCCCATGAAGTCCAACATAGGACTCAAAAGTACAATCCCATCGAATAAAACAGGAATACATGTCTAAAACAGGGCAACGGAAGCAAAGTACATAATACATGGTCCATAACCGTAAATCAACTTAAAATAAAATGAAGCAGAGCTCCACTCGAGATGGGGACTGGCAGCTAGGGCTCTCCTGGCAGACATTAACCTAAAATTAAGGAAAATAACCAACGGTGTGAGTCCAAAGGAACTCTGTAGATACCCAGAATAACTATGCATAAAAAGTTATACTAACAATAAGAGTTCGGCTAATACAGTCTCATATCAACAATAAGGAAAGACTAGTACTAAAAATACTGAGGTAGATACATACCAGAATCCATCTAACCTGAAAAGAGGGTAATAAATACCAATGGAACACCAATAGACATATTATCTCAAATAACAAGTCTCCAGTATATGCATGTCAAATAAGTGCAGAAATCAAGTGCAGCAAACAATGCACAATGCAAAATATTATCAACAATAAGGAAAGACTAGTACTAAAAATACTGAGGTAGATACATACCAGAATCCATCTAACCTGAAAAGAGGGTAATAAATACCAATGGAACACCAATAGACATATTATCTCAAATAACAAGTCTCCAGTATATGCATGTCAAATAAGTGCAGAAATCAAGTGCAGCAAACAATGCACAATGCAAAATATGCACATGGTGCAATGACATGTGTCACCCCTGACACCAGTCAGATCATCGTACGCCTGTCATAGGTGATGTCTGAGAGGGTAGAGCTATGACAACTGTACGCACCCTGCTATCACTGCTCCTGAGTGACCGGGTGGACAGGATGCTGGTGGAGACTCCGCTCCTACCCCAAGCAATGGGGGAGTCTAGCTCTCATCTCCTCGTGGCTCAGTACGAGAAGGGATCCCTGACTGCTACCACGCTCGGACCCACCCTCCAAATAGTGGCCGAACGGAGCAATACAAGGCAAATGCACACATCCTACGGTATCCACTAACCCATGAGTGGCCGTGTGCGCATATCGTGTACCGGAAGACGATAGGCTCAACCACAAGGGAGTCGCTGATCGCCGGCATGCAACAATGCAAAGATGGTGTATGCTAGGTACACATACCTCCCTCACCAAGTCCTCAGTATACTAAGTCTCAGTCTGAATCCTATAATAGGAAATATAGGTATCCTACAAGGTATATTGGCCGGAAACTACTGATCCCTCGATGTCAAATGCAAGAGATACATCCTGATATCTAAGCATACATATAGATATGACAATACTTGAGACTGTATGGAACTAACCGCATAATAACTCAGGGATAAACAACAAGTATCCAGAACAAGCATAATAAACCAGGATAGCGTATAATCTTACTGCTATCTATAACAGTCTATGCATAACAACATGACATTATCAGAAAAGATAAGTCAAAAGGTACCTGCCTCCAAGTAAGTGAAGTCCGATCAAGAAGAAAGAACCACCCGCCAATAATCCAACAGCGATAAATCCTAGTCAAGTCCCTGTATCAAGGACATGTTTAATTAGCTACTACCAACAAATAATAGTCAGCTAATTAATCCCTAACCCATGTTCGGGTTAACCTAGTCATTTCCTTTCTCAGTTAATCTTATCAACTTAACTGGTCAATTCTTAATCAGCCCACGTAATTAAAATTTTAGTTTCGATTAACCCCAATTACAAACACTAAGATCTACCCATTCAGTTGCATATCCACAAAGAAAAACCCATCCACCTCAAAGCCTAATATCAAATGGCAACAACCAAAGGCCGAATCAAATAGCTCAGGTTATGGCAGAAATAACAGAACAAGCAGAGTTGAGCGGAGATTTAGAGATCACCTTATACAACAGGAATTCCTCAAACTCACAGCTTCTCCAACCGAGCTAAGACCACAAATTTCCAGATCAAACTGGAATCACCACAATTTCTCCACACAGCAAAGTTCAAACTCCAATCAATAGCTCATATACTGATCAAGGATAGAGCAAAATCAGCAAATCTATTACCTAGCTTTTCCCAAAATCGATACAAGCACACAACCTTACCTGTGTTAATACGCACACAGTCTTTCTCCGATGAACCCTAGATCCCTTCCAAGGAATCACACGCCCAATCCCAACAGGGAAGAACTAGAGCAATCCCTAAATCAGGATACAAGTGGTATCACCATTAGAGCACCAGATCGAGTTAATCCAAGGGAAACAAGTCGAAGTCCCACGAACTCAGACTTACCTAGCTACAATTCCAATGTCTGACCTAGACGAATCCCTTTGCCGGCTTGCACAACTCCTTCTCCTCCTGATCTGGCGAACAGATCAATCTTAAGGGAGGGAATCTTGATTCCTCCGCCAGCCAGCCTTCGGATCAGCCCTGACTGCCCCTTTTTGCTCCGCTGAGACACGAGGTGGAGGAAGTAGGTGCTGAGACACGACAGTGGCACACGAGTTGTGGGAAGAAGAGGATCAGAGCTCAACCGCTTGCTCGATCCCAAGAGTGTGATTCGCCAATCACCGGAGTGGTGGATCAGACAGTGGTCGGGGCAGCGGCTTCGATCGGCAGAGTGTGCGAGCGAAGGAGAAGATGAAGGAGGTGCGCTTAAGGGGTGCGACCGAATGGAGTTTAGGTTAAGTATATAAGAGAGGGACATTTTACACTTTAGTCCTACTACTTTCAGTCTAATTGCAAGACCAACCCTAGGGTTTAATGTTAGGTACCCATTAACCCTTGTAACTATTGGTTTATTACATTTTGGTCCCTAAATTTGTGTCCAAGGACTCGGAAGCCCCGGAACCTATCTGGTAATCCTCCGAAAATTATCGGGACCTAGTCAAAAGTGTAGGATTTAACAGTAAGATTCCCTCACCTGTGGCATAATAGATTTTATGTTGTCTTTCTTGATTTATGATTTGTTTGGGATCTATGTTGAGAAAACTATGGAATTAGGGTTCCTTATAAGTTTCGGCCAAGCACCATTTTAGGGCTTGGGATGATGATAAAACCTCACTTATACTTCCTAATGCTTTCTCATGATAAAATAAGAATGAATTGTGAGTTGTGGAATTTTTTGTAGCACCCAAATCCCCTTATGAAGTTTTCGGCCCCCTCCCCTTTTCATGGTTAGGATTAGATCTAACCCTCCAAGCATGCATATTATGATTCCCTATGATACAATGGATGTTAATTGTGAGTTATACGAATTTTCCATGACCTTGTGACCCCGCTAGGGTTTCGGCCAAGACCCCTTTCCATGCTAGGAATTAGGGTTAGGCCCAATCATGCGTTCTAATGGCTTCCTATGGCATTGTATGTATGGTATGGGGGTTACTTTAGTTATGGTACTTCACATGTTGCTTGAATAATGGGACTTTCATTTACAAACTTTCGGCCAAGCACCTAAATGTAAGGTTTGGGTTAGGCTAAGGTTTCAAGTGTACTTGTTTATGGCTCATTATGATGTAAATATATGTTCAAGTATGTTGTATGAATTTTATGGTGCCTAAACCCTAACATTATGTGCTATGCATCACGACCTTGTATGCTTATGTTATGTGCCATGTTTTAGTAGGTTTTAATTCATGGATGTTTTAAACCATATACCATGAACACATGTGTTGTGAAGTATACATCATGTTGATGTAGAATTATGCATGCATTATGTTAAATGCCTTGAACATATGTATTATGATATATATATTCTGGTTATGTAGCCCTACGCATGTTTTATGTTGAATGTCATGAACCTATGTATGTATCATGTTCATATGGATCCTACCCATGCATGCTTTATGATAGATAACATGATCATGTATGCTATGTGATATATACCATGTATGAAAAAAAACTTACCCATGCATGCTTACCTTATGTACCATGAATATGCATGCTTTATGAACTAAGATGATGTTTATCCCTTTAAGGCATAATTATGTATATATGTCATGCCTTATGAATTAAGATGATGTTCATAACTCTAAGGCATAATGATGTGTGCATGACATACCTTATGAATCAAGTCTATGTTTATGCCTTTAAGGCATAATGATGTTATGCATTAACTATGAATGATGAAATGCTAAGTATGCTTTATACCATGCTTCATGTATTAAGATCATGTTTATGTCTTTAATTATGCTATGTAAGTTCTATGACTGATGAAATGCCAAGAGCAATTTCTTATGATGTAAAAAGAAGCATGTGAAGTTATTTTACTTTATGGATGGGCTTGTACTAGACCCAAGTAGGGTCTAAGGGATGGGCTCCATAGAATGCCTTGGTTCTGGGATTACCGTAGCTGTCCAACAGGGCTGGGCTCCTTAGAAAGCCTCGGTTCAGGACTACCGTAGCTGTCCCTAGGCTGAAGGTAGCCTAGTACCCTAGTAGGTCAAGATTAGCTACCTCGCATTTACTTAGGGATGCGCGCAAATGATGGATGTATGTGGTACAAGACGGGGCCCGCTTGATGTTGAGATTTATGTTTAAGTACTTATAATTATGATTTCAAATAAGCATCCTTATGTTATATGCATTTAACTCATACTAATCATTTTATGCACTTATCTCTCGTGTTATGCATCTATTCCATGTCAAGTATTTTATATGCTTATGTTTTATGTCAAGAACTCTCCTTATGTTAAGTATTTTATGTGCTTATATTTTATGTCAAGTGCTTCTTATGTCATGAGCTCTATGCACTTTCATTACATGTTAGCACTTTTATATGATTATGTGTTTTCATGTACATCTATATGCCTCCTTGTAACGACCCAGAAAATTTTCCTAATATTTCTTTAAAATATTGAGCATGTCTAGATAATTTTCCGAGGGACCTAGGAACTTTAACACGAATTTTAACCTAGAAATCCATACTTTTTCCATTTAAATTGGGGAAATAGGCACTAATGGGCCTTATATGGGCTTTCTAGTACCATAATTATTGGTGAATCTTAGGTAAAAATTTTAGAAATATAAAGGGATTTTAATGAGAAATATTTACATAATTATGGGGGAATTTTTAAGGGATTTTCGAAATATTAGAAAAAAATAAAATGGAAAATTAGTGCATGCACCAAGGATTAAACCTTGGACCTCTTGTACAACCATGCATGCTCTAACCAATTCACCTATCAAGGGAGTACTATGAGGAAATGAAGTGGATTATGGTTAAGGCTTAGGAAAAATGAAGAGTCACCAACCATGACTCTTCACTTACCCTCCTTAATGTGTTATAAAGAGGGGGAATGGGAGTTTTTTTCTTCTTTCCATCAAGTCCACATTTCTTCTTCCTCCTCCCTCATTCTAGCCGAAACCCCCAAGAGGGAATCTCCCTTGGAAAAAGTTCACCTAAGGCTCCATCTCCAAGATCCAAGGCTTTTACAAGGGTACAAAGGCTAGGGGTGGTCAAGAGGCAACAAGATCTTCATCCTTCTCCCAAATCTAAGGTTCATAATCAAGACCAACCAAGGTAAGACTCCCTCACCTGTGGTATAATAGCTCTCTTGAAGTTTACCATGATATGAAAGTCTTGTTTGAATTTTATGTTGAAAAAAAAGGAAAAGAGCCATGAACCCTAACCTAGGTTTCGGCCACTAGGGTTTTTGGGGTCCAAGTTGATGTTAAAAATCTTACTCATGCTTTCTAATGTTTTTCCATGATGAATATACGTTAAAATAAGATTTGGAGAAATATTGGGGGTACCCTAGTATCCCCTAGGGTTTCGGCCAACCCCATGAACCCATGAGTAGGGTTGGATCTAAACCTTCAAGTATATATTTTGTGTATTATCATGATATAAGGGAGATTGATGGTGACTTATGTGAATTTGCACGAGGCTTTGTGACCCTATAACTTTCGGCCAAGTAGGGGTCTAGGGCAAAGAGTTGGAGCTTACCTTAAGTAAGGGTCCTAATGGTTCCTATGGTATGGTATGGAAGGCGTTAGATGGTTAATTGGAAATTCTATGAATTTATGCATGCACCCATGGATCCTTATATGTTTCGGCCAACCCTAGAAAATAGGGCTTGGGATTAGGGTGAACCCTAATCATGAGCCTAAATGGCTTCTTATGGCCCTATAGGTAATGTATGGTTGTCACTTTTCCTTATGCTACCTTATATGTAATTGAATGATGGAACTCCTCCCTATAGGTTTCGGCCAAACAAGGTAACTAGGGTTTGGGTGGAGTTAGGGTTTGAAGAATGATGGTTTATGGGTTATTATGAAGTATATATATAGGTTCAAGCATGCGGTAGAAATTAAGTTACCTATAACCCTAACCTTAAGCACCATGTTTCATGTTTGTATGTTTGGATGCCATGCACTTGGATAATAGGTAACATGTTTATGGAAGTTCTAACTATGCAAGCTTGAGATAGATACCATGCTTATGTATGAAATGCAATGCTTACCTTATGTATTATGACCATGAAAGCTCCATGGATTAGGAATAATGGTTTATGAAAATATATCATGTGCAATGGATATAATGCAATGCTTACTTAGATGCCATGATCATGCAAGCACTAGGAATAGGAATGATGTTTTATGTAAGCATGCCATGTTTTATGAATGAAGATGCATTCCATGTTTTATGAATGAAGATGCATGTCATGTTTATGAATGAAGATGCATGCCATGTTTTATGAATGAAGATGCATGCCATGTTTATGAACGAAGATGCATGCCATGTTTATGAATAAAGATGCATGCCATGATGTATGAATGATGAAGCATGTGAAGTATTTTACTTTATGAATGGGCTTGTACCGGACTGAAGTATGGGTCTAAGGGATGGGCACCTTAAGAACGCCCCGGTTCTGGACTACCAACTATGCTGTCCACGGTTCTGGCACTACCGAAGCTATGCAACAGGGATGAGCACCTTAAGAACACCCCGGTTTTGGGACTACCGACTATGCTGTCCTTACCCTAGTAGGTCGGGGTCGCTACCTCGTATTTACTTAGGGATGCACACTTATAATGTATGTATGTGGTACAAGCCGGGGACCCCCAATGATGTTATAATTATGTTTAAGTATTTAAAAGTATGATTTTAAAAGTTAAGCATCCTTATGTATATGCATTAGACTCATGCATTCATTCATGTTATGCATTCTGCCATGATAGTAATGTCTTATGCTTATGTTTCATGTCAAGAAAATATACATGATAGTAAACGCTTTATGCTTATGTTTATGTTTATGCCATGTATCATACCATGCTAAGAATATTTATTATGTTTATGTTTATGCCATGTATCATGCCATGCTAGGTATGTTTATTTATGTTTAAGTTTATGTCATGTATCATGCCATGCTAAGAATGTTTATTATGTTTATGTTTATGCCATGTATCATGCCATGCTAGGAATGTTTATTTATGTTTAAGTTTATGCCATGTATCATGCCATGCTAAGAATGTTTATTATGTTTATGTTTATGCCATGTATCATGCCATGCTAGGAATGTTTATTTATGTTTAGGTTTATGCCATGTATCATGCCATGCTAAGAATGTTTATTATGTTTATGTTCATGCCATGTCGAATATATGCTAAGTGATCCTAGATGCTTATGTTCTAAGTAGAGCACCAAGGATGTTGATGTTTCATGTGCTCATTATTAAGTCATGAATGGTTTTAGTGAGTAGGAAATAGTCTTACTAAGCCTGTGTGCTTATAGTCTTATTTTCTTATACCGCAGATCATACATGGGAATAGTAAGGAAGCAGCAGGAGGGCAAGAATGCATGTGTGTGGTAGTGACTTGGCCAAGAAGACAATATGTTTACTCGTCTTATGCTAGAACTTTACCTTTGCTATTTATGTGCTTGAATGATGACTTATGTGACTCTATGACATGATGCTAAGTATGACATGATATGATGCTAAGTATGAAGTTAATATGCCAAGTTCCCATGTCGTCATGTTAGGATTGGTAGTAGGTACAGGTAGGTGTAAGTTTAATGTTTTCCGCTGCATTATGATGTCCACCTGCCCTACCCATGTTAACGTAACGCCGTTTTATGGAAAGAAAGAAAAAAAAAGCGGGCGTTATAGGTTGGTATCAGAGCAGTTACCATCTCACTATACACACATCAAGCCCTCTTCCTGCAGCTTCCAAGTAAGTACCTCTTTACATATCTTACAGTAGTAAGCACTTTTAGGATGTTTTATGGTTTTAGGATATGCAAGTATGAATGATATTTTATGATAGCAATTACTTTTAGGATATGCAATATGAACGATACTTTACCTTTTTTTTTTTATGAAACCAAATACTTTAGAATATAATATGCGGGTAGGAATAACAATAACACATACTAGCCTAATGCCATATACTAAGAAGATAGATATACCTCCACAAGTTCTAGACTGTAAATTCTTAACAACCCTACCTTCGGGAGAAATAATGACATCCCACATGCTGCGTGCTGTGCCAGTCAGAATTGCAGAAAGTGAACTATACTGCGATCTGCTAGTACTCGACATGCAGAATTATGATGTTATATTGGGTATGGATTTCCTGAGCAAATACGGTGCTTCTATCGAGTGTCGTAAGCGAAAGGTGGTCTTCCAACCCGAGGCAGATGCTATGTTTGAATTTATCGGAGAGTCAAGGAAAAGAATCGAGAAATTCTTATCGACTCTCAAAGCACAGAAGATGTTAGACAAGGGATACACTGGATTTCTAGCACATGTGGTCGACGCAAGTCAAACCAAGGACCAGAAGCTAGAAGAGGCCAGGAGTGTATGCAATGACCCAGAGAAGTTTCTTGGAGCTAAAAAGGAGGCTTACAAGTGCTCCAAAATTCTTACCCTTTCAAAAAGTAATCAGAGCTTCGATATGTACAGTGATGCCTCCAAACTAGGATTTGGAGCTGTACTTATGCAGAGTGGTAAGTGTTGGGACCGGGTGCATGTTGACAAGGATACGGGTTCGTAATATTTTAAAATTTTACGTGCAGCGGAAGAATTAGCATAAAATAATTTCACAAACTATTTTAACCACATATCTAGCATGCGACCTTATGATGTGTGGACGTAATCATAAAGTAAAACATTGCGGAAAAGTAAACTAATTTACTTTGTACCTCGCGTAACTCGAAGAAAAGGGACGAGATCCAACCGTAGCGTCCCTTGGAAGCTCCGCCTCTATTCGCGTCCATGCCGAGTTCTCTTCGGGATGACTTCGCAAAGTCACGAGTTTTGTGCCGACGAGAACTACTAGATTCTCTAAAGCACAACTAGAAGATCAAGAGAAAAGAAAGGAAATTAACTACCAAGAATCGGAATCTAAATTCCGGGAAGGAAGGAGATGTGATCCGCTTCTTCTTCTTCTTGGTTGGCTTCTCCTTCTTCTTGATGGCTCACGGCAACCAAAGGTTGGAGGTGCGCCGGCCCTCGCTCTCAAGGAGGGCGCCGGCCCTAGGATGCCCTAAGGGGCGCCGGCCCTAAGGGGAAGAAAGAAGAGAGAATAAAAGAGAGAGAGGGAGAGAGTTAATCTCTTGATAGCTCTATATCGATTAGATTCAAGGCTTGCCTTTGGTTCCTTTATATTGTGGCCTCTCCCTTACCAAGTCTCTCTTTTAACGGAATTAGTTATCATAAGAATTTTATCTTATAAAATTTCTTATGACTTATTCCGTTATGCCTAGTTTTATTATAACTAACTTTATAATAAAACAAATTCTTCTCTCCTTTAATTATTGAATAAATTTTGTAAGAAAATTATAAACTTTCTTATTATGAAAAAATCAATTCATAATTGATTTTATAAAATTAAAATAAACCATTCCATGGATCATTTTAATTTCCATAAAAAAGAATAAATTTCTATAAATTTATTTATATAAATTTCTTTATACAAATTTATTTATCCATAATTTATAAAACAAATCGCGCTATATTTATTTTATTAATTAAACCAAATAAATTGGTTTCTTCCCCTTGTTGTGGCCGGCCAAACTAAAGGGGGTTATCACCCTCTTTGGCCGGCCAAACCGAGCCGAATCGATCGCGAATTAAACTCATTTAATTCGCCCAATAAGCCTTCAAAAGACTTAGCCATTTTAAGTTTCCGTTGCGCCTCTGATTAACTCAGATTCGACTTATTTCTCTTGATTGGAAAATCCAATTTTCAACTCGTTTTAAATCCCTTGGATTACTCGTAGTGCGTGTGACTAAATAGGATTTCGATTTATGTTGGCCGTCTATAATTAACCAATTATAGAATGGTCATGAGTGGCACCTAGTAGTACATCATGACCCCCAATTAATCGAAAGATCAACGGTTTGACCTCAAAAGTAATTCCGAAACCCTTCAGCAGCTCTAATGAATCATGCCCCATTCCCTTCACCATCTTATACCCACTTGGTTCAGGACACGGTCTATTTGTATCAGTCCCCACTAGGCTAACTACGTCACACCTAGCCCAAGTAGTGTCTTTCTCGTCCTTTGGATTTCTAATTACTCTCATGTATTTAAGAGACTCACACTCTAAACATGATATGCTCTGGCCAGAGGCTTTGAGTAACAATCCGACGATAGGCCTGGGTATACATCTCCTCGCAAGGAGTGGTGAATCCTTTGTAGGCTGCTCAAACATCTTCGGGCACTTCGGCTTATACCCAATCATCCTGGGTTCATACCTCCTAGGAGATGCTTGCTTAAGATGTTAAAGTATAAGTCTCCATGACTAAGATGACTTGAACACCGCAAGTCAAAGGAACATCGAATTTAAGCTGCAGTAAGAACTTCATTGACATATCTATATAGATTACCATATGAAGTTTTACAGCTAGTCACTCCAATGAACTAGTTCCCTTAACTAGCATCCATGTTTATCTCTGGACATCCCAATGTCACCAGCCAGTGAGAATCAGCTGATTAGAGAATAACCCATGCTAGTCTCAACAGAATTGATAATGTCCGTTTTTATCAATTCATCGACTAGGGATATTTTCAATACTTCACAATTGCACATTTAGAGATAATCACTAGTTGTGATCCCATCACAAATTCTCTTATGCTGTGAATTGTATTGCGGACATTCAGTAGATGAGTTTAAGATCCCAATCAAATACATAAACATGTATACTCAAATAGTGAATTATCATTTATTAAAATGAATATTTACAATCATAAGGCGATTGCCTTAGGACACTTCTCTCATATCACTAACAAACTCCCACTTGGCCTAATGCCAATCGCTACGGTATCCAATGCCACAGGCTCTAACATGACCTTCAAACTTGTTCTGAGGCAAGGCCTTAGTTAAAGGATCCGCTAAATTCCTTTCAGTGGGAATTTTCTCAATTTGTATGTCATTCCTACTTATAATCTCTCTGATCAGATGATAGCGGCGAAGCACGTGTTTGGATCGCTGATGAGACCTTGGTTCCTTTGCTTGTGCAATAGCTCCATTGTTGTCGCAGTAAACCGGCACTGCTTCATCAATGGTTGGAACCACGCCAAGTTCGGAGATAAACTTCTTGATCCAGACTGCTTCTTTTGCTGCTTCCGAAGCTGCGATATATTCCGCTTCCGTGGTAGAATCCGCTACGGTGTCTTGTTTGGAACTTTTCCAACTTACTGCGCCTCCATTCAAAGTAAATACGTATCCAGATTGAGATTTGGAATCATCCTTATCTGTCTGGAAACTGACATCTGTATACCCACGTATTACCATATCTCCTTCTCCATATATTAGGAACACATCCTTAGTTCTTCTTAAGTACTTAAGGATTGTCTTGACAGCCGCCCAATGATCCATTCCTGGATCCGACTGGTATCTGCTTGTGACGCTCAAAGCATACGATACATCGGGCCTTGTACATAACATAGCATACATGATAGATCCTATCGCGGATGCATAGGGAATCTTATTCATGCAAATCCTCTCATCTTCTGTGCCCGGACACATAGACTTTGAAAGGTTGATCCCATGCTTGATGGGAAGGTAACCTTTCTTGGATTCCGACATGCTAAACCTTTTTAGCACTCGGTCTATATACGTAGACTGCGAAAGACCAAGCAACCGTTTTGATCTATCTCTATAGATTCTAATCCCAAGGATATAGGTTGCTTCTCCCAGGTCTTTCATGGAGAAAGTTTTGGACAACCAAATTTTAACTGTCTGTAAAACTGATATATCGTTTCCTATAAGTAATATGTCATCGACATATAATACTAGGAATATGACTGCACTCCCACTAACCTTCTTGTACACACAAGGTTCGTTAGGATTTTGTGAGAAATCAAACTCTTTGATTGTCTCATCAAAACGGATGTTCCAGCTCCTAGATGCTTGCTTCAGTCCATATATGGATCGTCGAAGCTTGCATACTTTGGTTTTATCAACCGATGTGAAGCCTTCAGGTTGTATCATGTATACATCCTCAAGCAGGTTTCCATTAAGGAAAGCTGTTTTCACATCCATTTGCCATATCTCATAATCATAATGAGCCGTTATGGCTAGGAGCATCCGAATGGATTTAAGCATAGCTACTGGCGAATAGGTTTCGTCATAATCAATTCCTTGTTTTTGACGGTATCCTTTTGCCACTAATCTAGCCTTAAAGGTAACTACATTACCTTCCATGTCGGTTTTCTTCTTGAAAACCCACTTGCGCCCTATGGGCTTGATCCCTTCAGGTGGGTTAACCAAGTCCCATACTCGATTTTCGTACATGGAATCCATTTCCGACTTCATGGCTTCGAGCCATTTGTCCGTTTCTGAACATTTCAGAACATCTTCATAACTGATAGGTTTGTCATCGCTTATGAGTAACACGTCGTTCGATTCACTTATGAGAAATCCGTATCTCTCTAGAATATTGCGTGTCCTATCAGACCTACGAAGAGGTGGTGTCGTTTTAGGTTCAACTGATAGCTCATCATTATGAGGTATTGGTTGTGGGTCTAGACTAGGTGTCTCTGTAATGTCTATTAGAGTTTCTTGAACTTCATCAAGTCCAATGCCAATCCCACTGTTTTCTTGTAAAAGAAATTCTTTTTCTAGAAATACAGCATGCCTTGAAACAAACACCTTTTGTTCCAAGGGATGATAGAATTGGTAACCCTTCGTTTCCTTAGGGTATCCAATAAATAGACATTTATCAGACTTAGCATCCAATTTGTCTGATATAGTCCGCTTTACATAAGCGGGACAACCCCATATCTTAAGGTGAGTTAAGTGGAGTTTCTTACTATTCCATGTCTCATATGGAGTAGTAGAGACTACCTTGGTCGGGACTCTGTTTAGCAAGTAAACAGCTGTCTTAAGTGCATAGCCCCAAAAGGATTTTGGAAGAGTTGCATGATTCATCATCGACCTAACCATGTCCATCAAGGTTCGGTTGCGCCTCTCAGATACACCATTATGCTGTGGTGTATACGGCGGAGTCCATTGGGACAATATCCCATTGTCCCTAAGATAATCTTGAAACTCTTGACTTAAGTATTCACCACCCCGATCGGATCGAAGTATCTTAATACTTTTGCCAAGTTGTTTCTCTACTTCATTTCTGAACTCTTTGAATTTCTCAAAGGCTTCAGATTTGTGTTTCATCAAGAACACATACCCGAATCGTGAGTGATCATCGATAAAGGTGATGAAGTAGCTATAGCCTCCTTGTGCAAGAGTTGACATTGGTCCACATACATCAGTATGTATCAGACCAAGCAATTCTTCCACTGGATTACCTTTTCCAGAAAAGGGTAATTTGGTCATCTTGCCTTTTAAGCATGATTCGCATGTATCAAATGAACCGGGTTCAAATGATTCCAGAATTCCACATCGGTGTAATTCGGTCATGCGTTTCTTACTTACATGGCCAAGACGGCAATGCCAAGTGTAGGAGTCTATTCGATTATCTATTCGAGCACGTTTGTTGCTAACTTCGATATTGAAAACGTCACCGGATAAATCTAACGTGTAGATACCATTGCACAAAGTTCCATTCCCATAAAGAACGTCATTTAAAGTTATGTAACAACAATTGTTACTAAAAGTTAAATGATAACCCTTTTCATTCAAACATGAAATAGATACAATGTTCTTTATTAACGAAGGAACAAATAACAATTATCCAATTCTAAGACACGTCCAGTGGGGAGCTTTAGCAAATATGTTCCGATGGCAACAGCAGCAATCTTTGCTCCATTTCCAACTCGCAAATTCGCTTCTCCTTTGACGAGTCTTCTTCTATTCCTTAGCCCCTGTATGTCATTACATATATGTGAGCTACACCCAGTATCAAGTACCTAGGTATTTGAGGAAATAGAGTGACATTCAATAACGAAGATACCTGAAGAGGATGGGGCATCGAATGCCTTATTCTTCAAGGACTCAAGATAAACCTTGCAGTTTCTTCGCCAGTGACCCTCCTTGCCACAATGATGGCAAGTTCCTTTTGGTTTCTTTTCAGTCTTTTTGGCCTTTTTCTTCTTCCCTTTATTCTGTTCTCTGGCCTTTCTCTTAGAACCTTTTTTCGAGGAACCAACTAACAGTACCGTCTTTTGATCCGGCTTTACAGAAGGCTCCACAGTCTTCAGCAGGTTGAGCAACTCAGGAATGGTAGTCTCTAGTTTGTTCATCCGATAGTTCATCACAAATTGTGAATAACTTTTGGGCAAACAACTCAGAATTAAGTCAATACTTAGTTCATGATCCATTACAAAACCGAGTGTGCTCAGTCGCTCAATGTACCCCAACATCTTTAGCACAAACTGCGAGGCAGAAGTGCCTTCCTGCATCTTAGTGGTGAAGAGGAGTCTGGAGACTTCGAACCTTTCGGATCTCGGAAGTTGATTTTCAAGGACATAAGCAAACTTCTCTGCCTTGAGGACTATCCTCAGGTTTCGAAGCCAGTCCATGAAGTTTGGCCCAGTCAGTTTATTTGTGTCCAAAATGGAACGCAAGTTCAGAGAAGACATGATCGAGTGATTAACCTAGAAATACAAATTGAGTTTATGTGAGAAGAATGATTAAAGAATGTATCAATATACATTAATTAAAAATCCTATTTATTTTTCAAATTGAATAACCCTTTTTATCAATTCGGGAGATTGTAGGAACATCTCCAAATAGGTTGATATCCAACCATAGATAAGAACAACCATGGCTGTGGCCATCAAGTTATTCTTAGCTATGAAGGTAGGTAATTATACCGATTACATATCACATATATGTAACTATCACATTATGCTATCAACTAATTGAATGTTTGCATAAATCATTGGGTTGTTAACTCATTAACAAGTATGCGACATTATACATAGCACCCAACTGCACCTCTCTTTGCATCGACCTTGGCTGTGGCACAACAAATCGATGCTCCAAGCTTAAGGCTGACCCATTAATCAAGAAATAGTTTTAATATGGTTGGAGCTCATTCAATCGTTTAGTCAGGCTTGGATGTGTCCAACAACCAAAACTAAGGATTGACCTCTGACTCCAACTACATTATTCATAAACTAATTCCATGGTTTGAACATGTTGAGGTTCAAGCTGGGCATGGATGTGTCCATCAACCCAAACGAGAAACAAAACTCCGATTCTAACCATATTAATGGAAGGTGTTGGCCTTAATATTTTGTAAGGGGTTTTGGGTCTCAACTTTTCTAAGCACATTCATGACATATAATCATGTCATGACTAACGATTTCCTTAATAAAGTATGTATGTGACTTAAGTTATCAAGTCTCATTAATTGAATTAGGAACCGGATTTCCTAATTCTAATTTCATACTTTATTGAAGGAATTGTTTTGGGAAACAATTTCCTAAATTGTCATAATCAATTTCGGAAATAATATGTTCAAGACTTTGATTTCTCTAAATCAAAACTTGTTAAATTAAGAGACAATTCCCTTAATTCAACCACATATTATTTTCATGAAAATCTCATTTAAGAAACTCTATAGGAAACCATTTCCTAATTAATTTTGGAGACAACAATATGTAAGAGCATCACCTCTTAAAACATATTTTATTCATGGATTTAATTAATTACAACAAATCGTTTTCTAAGGGTGGCTCCCCGAGGCTCAGATACCCAAAGAAAAGTAATTTGTCGTAAATCCAATTTGGTCCGCTTCGGAAGCGCAACCAAATTAAACATGACAATTTCATTTAAAATTGGGAAATTAAATTACAACAACTAACTTTAAATTGGACGGCTCCCCGAGGCTCAATCCAAAATAAAGAATTTTGTTGTCAATTTAAAAACCAATTCAAATTTAATTGTCAATTAATTGTCCATAAATTTGTCTAGACTTTCTTGAAAGAAAGTGCCCAAAATTGCGAGATTTCATAATAGGTTTTCAGAATAATTGTAAGTTTCTGGTACAAAGAAAACTTACATATTTCCAAAGTTGGAAAATTTCTAAAATAGAAAATTTCCAAGATTGGAAAGTTTCCAAAGATGGGAAGTTTTCACAATTATTATAAAATTTCAGAAACTAGGAAATTTCAAACGTTTGCGAAATTTCATGAGGATTTCCAAACTTTGAAATTCCTAAATCTAAAATTTATTATAATTGGAAAGTTTCCATAATTGAAAAATTTTCCAAAATTGAGATCATGACAAAGTTTTCCGCAAAACAATTTTATGATTATGTCGAACACTAACCGGCTCTGATACCACTGTTGGGACCGGGTGCATGTTGACAAGGATACGGGTTCGTAATATTTTAAAATTTTACGTGCAGCGGAAGAATTAGCATAAAATAATTTCACAAATTATTTTAACCACGTATCTAGCATGCGACCTTATGATGTGTGGACGTAATCATAAATTAAAACATTGTGGAAAAGTAAACTAATTTACTTTGTACCTCGCGTAACTCGAAGAAAAGGGACGAGATCCAACCGTAGCGTCCCTTGGAAGCTCCGCCTCTATTCGCGTCCACGCCGAGTTCTCTTCGGGATGACTTCGCAAAGTCACGAGTTTTGTGCCAACGAGAACTACTAGATTCTCTAAAGCACAACTAGAAGATCAAGAGAAAAGAAAGGAAATTAACCACCAAGAATCGGAATCTAAATTCCGGGAAGGAAGGAGATGTGATCCGCTTCTTCTTCTTCTTGGTTGGCTTCTCCTTCTTCTTGATGGCTCACGGCAACCAAAGGTTGGAGGTGCGCCGCCCTCGCTCTCAAGGAGGGCGCCGGCCCTAGGATGCCCTAAGGGGCGCCGGCCCTAAGGGGAAGAAAGAAGAGAGAATAAAAGAGAGAGAGGGAGAGAGTTAATCTCTTGATAGCTCTATATCGATTAGATTCAAGGCTTGCCTTTGGTTCCTTTATATTGTGGCCTCTCCCTTACCAAGTCTCTCTTTTAACGGAATTAGTTATCATAAGAATTTTATCTTATCAAATTTCTTATGACTTATTCCGTTATGCCTAGTTTTATTATAACTAACTTTATAATAAAACAAATTCTTCTCTCCTTTAATTATGGAATAAATTTTATAAGAAATTTATAAACTTTCTTATTATGAAAAAATCAATTCATAATTGATTTTATAAAATTAAAATAAATCATTCCATGGATCATTTTAATTTCCATAAAAAAGAATAAATTTTTATAAATTTATTTATATAAATTTCTTTATACAAATTTATTTATCCATAATTTATAAAACAAATCGCGCTAGATTTATTTTATTAATTAAACCAAATAAATTGGTTTCTTCCCCTTGTTGTGGCCGGCCAACCAAAGGGGTTATCACCCTCTTTGGCCGTCCAAACCGAGCCGAATCGATCGCGAATTAAACTCATTTAATTCGCCCAATAAGCCTTCAAAAGACTTAGCCATTTTAAGTTTCCGTTGCGCCTCTGATTAACTCAGATTCGACTTATTTCTCTTGATTGGAAAATCCAATTTTCAACTCGTTTTAAATCCCTTGGATTACTCGTAGTGCGTGTGACTAAATAGGCTTTCGATTTATGTTGGCCGTCTATAATTAACCAATTATAGAACGGTCATGAGTGGCACCTAGTAGTACATCATGACCCCCAATTAATCGAAAGATCAACGGTTTGACCTCAGAAGTAATTCCGAAACCCTTCAGCAGCTCTAATGAATCGTGCCCCATTCCCTTCACCATCTTATACCCACTTGGTTCAGGACACGGTCTATTTGTGTCAGTCCCCACTAGGCTGACTACGTCACACCTAGCCCAAGTAGTGTCTTTCTCGTCCTTTGGATTTCTAATTACTCTCATGTATTTAAGAGACTCGCACTCTAAACATGATATGCTCTGGCCAGAGGCTTTGAGTAACAATCCGACGATAGGCCTGGGTATACATCTCCTCGCAAGGAGTGGTGAATCCTTTGTAGGCTGCTCAAACATCTTCAAGGCACTTCGTCTTATACCCAATCATCCTGGGTCCATACCTCCTAGGAGATGCTTGCTTAAGATGTTAAAGTATAAGTCTCCATGACCAAGATGACTTGAACACCGCAAGTCAAAGGAACATCGCACTTAAGCTGCAGTAAGAACTTCATTGACATATCTATATAGATTACCATATGAAGTTTTACAGCTAGTCACTCCAATGAACTAGTTCCCTTAACTAGCATCCATGTTTATCTCCGGACATCCCAATGTCACCAGCCAGTGAGAATCAGCTGATTAGAGAATAACCCATGCTAGTCTCAACAGAATTGATAATGTCCGTTTTTATCAATTCATCGACTAGGGATATTTTCAATACTTCACAATTACACATTTAGAGATAATCACTAGTTGTGATCCCATCACAAATTCTCTTATGCTGTGAATTGTATTGCGGACATTCAGTAGATGAGTTTAAGATCCCAATCAAATACACAAACATGTATACTCAAATAGTGAATTATCATTTATTAAAATGAATATTTACAATCATAAGGCGATTGCCTTAGAAAGTGAACTATACTGCGATCTGCTAGTACTCGACATGCAGAATTATGATGTTATATTGGGTATGGATTTCCTGAACAAATACGGTGCTTCTATCGAGTGCCGTAAGCGAAAGGTGGTCTTCCAACCCGAGGCAGATGCTATGTTTGAATTTATCGGAGAGTCAAGGAAAAGAATCGAGAAATTCTTATCGACTCTCAAAGCACAGAAGATGTTAGACAAGGGATACACTAGATTTCTAGCACATGTGGTCGACGCAAGTCAAACCAAGGACCAGAAGCTAGAAGAGGCCAGGAGTGTATGCAATGACCCAGAGAAGTTTCTTGGAGCTAAAAAGGAGGCTTACAAGTGCTCCAAAATTCTTACCCTTCCGGAAAGTAATCAGAGCTTCGATATGTACAGTGATGCCTCCAAACTAGGATTTGGAGCTGTACTTATGTAGAGTGGTAAGGTCATTGCTTATGCCTCTAGGCAACTCAAGGAATATGAACAGAATTACCCCACTCATGATCTGGAACTGGCCGCGGTGGTCTTCGCTCTTAAAATATGGAGGCATTATCTATATGGAGCGTAGTGTAAGATTTATACAGACCACCAGAGTCTGCGATATTTCTTCACTCAGAAAGACCTGAATATGAGACAACGCCGATGGCTTGAGTTGGTGAAGGACTATTACTGCGATATCTTCTACCATCCAGGGAAGGCAAACAAAGTGGCCGATGCACTCAGCCGGAAGTCAAGTGCCACCTTGATGTCCATAGCTATATTACCCCGACCACTCGAAGAAGAAATTATGAATTTTGGGGTCGAGGCCATATCCGGACGAATTTCCACCATGACAATATCACCCATGCTATTTGAGGGCATATTGGAAAAACAAAGTGGTGATCTGAGTCTTCAGAAAATAAAATAGGAGATCCTAGAAGGAAAGGGCGATGGTTTCCATATCGCCAAAGGGGGAGTACTCTACCTTAGGGATCGTCTATGTATTCCTAATGATCCGGAGCTTCGAAGGGAAATACTGGCAGAAGCTCACGAAACCCCTAATTCGATGCATCCAGGATCCACCAAGATGTATCAAGATCTGAAGGAGATGTTTTGGTGGTCCGGTATGAAGGGGGATGTGGCTTAGCATGTTAGTACTTGCATGACTTGCCAACAAGTAAAAGCAGAACACCAGTGACCCGGAGGAGTTCTGCAGCCACTCGCAATTCCGGAGTGGAAATGGGAAGACATATCTATGGATTTTATTTCAGGGCTTCCCAGGACTACGAATGGATATGATGCGATTTGGGTAATTGTGGACAGGCTGACGAAGTCTGCTCACTTCCTGGCAATCAAGATGATGGATTCAATGGAGCAACTGGGTCAATTATATGTTAAGGAGATAATCAGACTTCATGGAGTTCCCAAAACCATCATCTCAGATAGGGATGGTCGCTTTACTTCGCATTTTTGGGAGTGTGTTCAGAAGTCTCTCGGCACTAAATTGCGATTTAGCACCGCCTTTCACCCTCAGACTGATGGGCAAACTGAACGGGTGAATCAAGTACTAGAAGACATGTTGCGAGCTTGTGCCTTGGATTTCAAAGGGAGCTGGTGTCGATATCTATGCTTAGCGGAATTCGCTTATAACAATAGCTACCAAGCTACTATTGGAATGACACCTTATGAAGCCTTGTATGGGAAGAGATGTAGGTCTCTGATCTGTTGGTATGAGGGTGGCGAAAAGAAGGAAATGGGGCTCACAACGGATGTCATTGACAGCACCACCCGAGCTATACAGAATATTCGACAACGGATAGAGGCTGCTCAGAGCCGGCAGAAGAGTTATGCCGATGTCCGGCGTAGACCACTGGAATTTAATGTTGGAGATTTGGTGTTCCTCAAAGTGGCTCCTATGAAAGGGGTGACAAGATTTGGGAGGAAAGGAAAACTAAGTCCGCATTATGTGGGGTCGTACCTGATTCTGAAAAGAGTTGGTAAGGTGGCATATGAGCTGGAGCTACCTCCAGAGATGTCGGCCATTCATAATGTGTTCCATGTGTCAACGCTTAAAAAGTGTATCCCAAATATGGACGAGTGATCGAGCCACAGACAGTACAAGTGCAGGAGGACCTAAGCTATGAAAGCAGACCTATCCAGATTTTGGATCGGAAAGTCAAGAAGCTAAGGAGTAAGGAAGTACCCTTAGTCATGGTTCTATGGCAAAGTCAACGGTTCGAAGAAGCTATCTAGGAACGCGAGGACGAGATGAGGCGCAAGTACCCGGAGCTATTCTAAGTTCGAGGACGAACTTTCACGAGGTATGGGGGATTGTAACGACCCGGAAAATTTTTCTAATATTTCTTTAAAATATTGAGCATGTCTAGATAATTTTCCGAGGGACCTAGGAACATTAACACGAATTTTAACCTAGAAATCCATACTTTTTCCATTTAAATTGGGGAAATAGGCACTAATGGGCCTTATATGGGCTTTCTAGTACCATGATTATTGGTGAATAAAGGGATTTTAATGAGAAATATTAACATAATTATGGGGGAATTTTTAAGGGATTTTCAAAATATTTGAAAAAAATAAAATAAAAATAAAATAGAAAATTAGTGCATGCACCAAGGATTGAACCTTGGACCTCTTGTACAACCATGCATGCTCTAACCAATTCACCTATCAAGGGAGTACTATGAGGAAATGAAGTGGATTATGGTTAAGGCTTAGGAAAAATGAAGAGTCACCAACCATGACTCTTCATTTACCCTCCTTAATGTGTTATAAAGAGGGGGAATGAGAGTTTTTTTCTTCTTTCCATCAAGTCCACATTTCTTCTTCCTCCTCCCTCATTCTAGCCGAAACCCCCAAGAGGGATTCTCCCTTGGAAAAAGTTCACCTAAGGCTCCATCTCCAAGATCCAAGGCTTTTACAAGGGTACAAAGGCTAGGGGTGGTCAAGAGGCAACAAGATCTTCATCCTTCTCCCAAATCTAAGGTTCATAATGAAGACCAACCAAGGTAAGACTCCCTCACCTGTGGTATAATAGCTCTCTTGAAGTTTACCATGATATGAAAGTCTTGTTTGAATTTTATGTTGAAAAAAAAGGAAAAGAGTCATGAACCCTAACCTAGGTTTCGGCCACTAGGGTTTTTGGGGTCCAAGTTGATGTTAAAAATCTTACTCATGCTTTCTAATGTTTTTCCATAATGAATATAAGTTAAAATAAGATTTGGAGAAATTTTGGGGGTACCCTAGTATCCCCTAGGGTTTCGGCCAACCCCATGAACCCATGAGTAGGGTTGGATCTAAACCTTCAAGTATATATTTTGTGTATTATCATGATATAAGGGAGATTGATGGTGACTTATGTGAATTTACACGAGGCTTTGTGACCCTATAACTTTCGGCCAAGTAGGGGTCTAGGGCAAAGAGTTGGAGCTTACCTTAAGTAAGGGTCCTAATGGTTCCTATGGTATGGTATGGAAGACGTTAGATGGTTAATTGGAAATTCTATGAATTTATACATGCACCCATGGATCTTTATATGTTTCGGCCAACCCTAGAAAATAGGGCTTGGGATTAGGGTGAACCGTAATCATGAGCCTTAATGGCTTCTTATGGCCCTATAGGTAATGTATGGTTGTCACTTTTCCTTATGCTACCTTACATGTAATTGAATGATGGAACTCCTCCCTTATAGGTTTCAGCCAAACAAGGTAACTAGGGTTTGGGTGGAGTTAGGGTTTGAAGAATGATGGTTTATGGGTTATTATGAAGTATATATATAGGTTCAAGCATGCGGTAGAAATTAAGTTACCTATAACCCTAACCATAAGCACCATGTTTCATGTTTGTATGTTTGGATGCCATGCACTTGGATAATAGGTAACATGTTTATGGAAGTTCTAATTATGCAAGCTTGAGATAGATACCATGCTTATGTATGAAATGCAATGCTTACCTTATGTATTATGACCATGCAAGCTCCATGGATTAGGAAAAATGGTTTATGTAAATATATCATATGCAATGGATATAATGCAATGCTTACCTTAGATGCCATGATCATGCAAGCACTAGGAATAGGAATGATGTTTTATGTAAGCATGCCATGTTTTATGAATGAAGATGCATGCCATGTTTTATGAATGAAGATTTTTATGAATGAAGATGCATGCCATGTTTTATGAATGAAGATGCATGTCATGTTTTATGAATAAAGATGCATGTCATGTTTATGAATGAAGATGCATGTTATGTTTATGAATAAAGATGCATGCCATGATGTATAAATGATGAAGCATGTGGAGTATTTTACTTTATGAATGGGCTTGTACCGGACGGAAGTATGGGTCCAAGGGATGGGCACCTTAAGAACGCCCCGGTTCTGGACTACCGACTATGCTGTCCACGGTTCTGGCACTACCAAAGCTGTGCAACAGGGATGGGCACCTTAAGAACGCCCCAGTTTTGGGACTACCGACTATGCTGTCCTTACCCTAGTAGGTCGGGGCTCGCTACCTCGTATTTACTTAGGGATGCGCGCTTATGATGTATGCATGTGGTACAAGCCGGGGGCCCCAATGATGTTATGATTATGTTTAAGTATTTAAAAGTATGATTTTAAAAGTTAAGCATCCTTATGTATATGCATTAGACTCATGCATTCATTCATGTTATGCATTCTGCCATGATAGTAATGTCTTATGCTTATGTTTCATGTCAAGAAAATATGCATGATAGTAAACGCTTTATGCTTATGTTTATGTTTATGCCATGTATCATGTCATGCTAAGAATCTTTATTATGTTTATGTTTATGTCATGTATCATGTCATGCTAGGAATGTTTATTTATGTTTAAGTTTATGCCATGTATCATGCCATGCTAAGAATGTTTATTATGTTTATGTTTATGCCATGTATCATGCCATGCTAGGAATGTTTATTTATGTTTAAGTTTATGTCATGTATCATGTCATGCTATGAATGTTTATTATGTTTATGTTTATGCCATGTATCATGCCATGCTAGGAATGTTTATTTATGTTTAGGTTTATGCCATGTATCATGCCATGCTAAGAATGTTTATTATGTTTATGTTCATGCCATGTCGAATATATGCTAAGTGATCCTAGATGCTTATGTTCTAAGTAGAGCACCAAGGATGTTGATGTTTCATGTGCTCATTATTAAGTTATGAATGGTTTTAGTGAGTAGGAAAGAGTCTTACTAAGCCTGTGTGCTTATAGTCTTATTTCCTTATACCGCAGATCACACAAGGGGACAGTAAGGAAGCAGCAGGAGGGCAAGAATGCATGTGTGTGGTAGTGACTTGGCCAAGAAGACAATATGTTTACTCGTCTTATGCTAGAACTTTACCTTTGCTACTTATGTGCTTGAATGATGACTTAATTGACTCTATGACATGATGCTAAGTATGACATGATATGATGCTAGGTATGAAGTTAATATGCCAAGTTCCCATGTTGTCATGTTAGGAATAGTAGTAGGTACAGGTAGGTGTAAGTTTAAAGTTTTTCCGCTGCATTATGATGTCCACCTGCCCTACCCATGTTAACGTAACGCCGCTTTATGGAAAGAAAAAAAAAGCGGGCGTTACACTCCTCATGTTAAATGCTTTATGAATACCTTCTCATGATATGCTTTTGGTTTATGTTACACTCTCTATGTTATGCCCTTTCGATTGACTATATGTGACGTATGGTTTTTGTGAGTAGGAAAGGGTCTTACTAAACCTATGTGCATATAAGTTTTATTTTCTTATACCGCAGATCAAGCAAGAGGATACTAAGCTATGGGAAGCAGTAGGAGGGGCAAGTGTGTGTGTGGCAGTGACATGACAAAAGAAAAAGAAAAAGATCCTATTACTCATAATTGTCATATGTCTTATGTTTTGCATTGTCATCTTTAGTTTTCATGCTATACTTTATGATGGTTTTCCTAAAGAACAACTTACTAGGAAAATTTTATTACTTATGTTGCTTATTAACAACTTATGTTGATTTCTATATCGTGCTTTATTGCTATACTTATCATTGCTAAATTATGATGTTAACATGCTATACCATGATGTGTTCATTTAGAACAATATGTTGGCTTTAAGCTTGATGGTAGGATAAGTTATGTTTAATGCAAGCATGTTCAAGAATGTTATGTCTCACATGCTATGTCTTACTTTTTTTATGTTGCGACTGTAACGCCCGCTATTTTTTTTTCTTTTTTTTTGACCATCATAAAGCGGCGTTACGCTAACATACTTAGGACAGGTAGACATCATAATGCAGCGGAAAACTTCAAACTTACACCTACATGCACTTACTACCATTCCTAGCATCATAACATGGAAGCTTGGCATATTAACCTTATACTTTGCATCATAACATACTTAGCATCATGTCATATTTTAGCATCATGTCATACTTAGCATCAAGTCATACTTTAGCATCATGTCATAGAGTCATAGTCATATTCATGTACTTAGTAGTAAAGGTAAAGTTCTATCATAAAGCAAGCAACATATTGTCTCTTGGCCAAGTCACTATCACACACATTCTGCAAAGCCCTCCTGCTGCTTCCTTACTATTCCTTTGCGTGATCTGCGGTATAAGAAAAATAAAACTATAAGCACACAGGCTTAGTAAGACTCTTCCCTACTCACTAAAACCGTCCGTCACTTAATCATAAGCATATGAAACATTAGCACTCTTAGCGCTTTACTTAGAACATCATCCTTAGCATCACTTAGCATTCATTTGACATGTCATGGACATAGCTTCACCCCATTCATAGCATGGCATAAACATAACCATAAACATTCGGGTATGGCATAATTATTGACATAACATAAACATCGTAAACAATCATAGCATGGCATAATACTTGATATAGACATAAATAAAATCATGACATAAATCTAATTACAATCATGGCATCCCATACTAGCATAAGCATGAACAAAATAATGGCATTCTAACGTAACATAAACATAATTAAACCATGGCATCCTAAACTAGCATAAAATCATGGCATCCTAAACTAACATAAACATAGATAAAGTCATGGCATCCTAAACTATCATAAACATAAGTAAAGCATGGCATTCTAAACTAGCATAAAATCATGGCATCCTAAACTAACATAAACATAAATAAAGTCATGGCATCCTAAACTATCATAAACATAATTAAAGCATGGCATTCTAAACTAGCATCAAATCATGGCATAAACATAAATAACATCATGGCATAAACCTAAATAATATCATGGCATAAGCTTAAATAATATCATGGCATAAACATAAACAAAAATTATGGCATAAACATAAATAAAATCATGGCATAAATATAAATAAAAGCATGGCATACACATAAGTAAAAGCATGGCATACACATAAATAAAATCATGGCATAAACATAAATAAAATCATGGCATGAACATATCTTCATAACATACTTTTCGTAAACATACTTTTCATAACATAATACATAGCATAAATGGATGCATGTAGCAACTGTGCATATATATATATAAGGATGCTTAATCTTGAAAACATGCTTTTAAATACTTGAACATAATCATAACATGCATTGGGCCCTGGCTTGTACCACATTCATTCATCATATGCGCGCATCCCTAAGTAAATACGAGGTAGCTAATCTCGACCTACTAGGGTAAGGACAGCTTCATCGGTAGTCCCGAACCGTAAGGACAGCATCATCGGTAGTCCCGAACCGTGGACAGCATCATCGGTAGTCCAGAACCGTGGACCTTACTTAGGTCCGGTACAAGCCCATAAAATAAAATAAATGCTTTCATATGCTTCTTCATTCATCATCATTCATAGCATATTCATTCATTCATCATACTTAACCTTCATTCATCATTTCATTCTTAGACATGGCATAGGCACACATCATTCATATAGCATGGCATACACACATAAGCATGGCATACATTCATATCATTCGTAAGACATGGCATACATACATATCATTCATACATCATGGCATACATACATATCATTCCTAAATCATGGCATATGTCTAAACATTCTATGACCTAACGTATATTTCATGACATATAAGCTATAGGTTTAGTTAACCTGGTATTCCTTCACCTTACTTAAGCATACCTCCTAATTACCTATACCCTAAGGTACTCTAGGGTACCCCAAAAATTCCCCAAAATTATATTTACTTACTACACATCATGAGGGCACAGTAGATAACATTATCATGATTTTTAACATATTTTTAGACCTTTAAAACATGTTGGCCGAACCCTTGAACTTAAAGTTCTGGGTTTTGCTTCCCTCATGTTGGCCGAGACCCTAGGGTGTCCTAGGGTACTCTAAAAATTCCCAAAAATTACAGTTAACTTCTAAACATCATAAGGAACCAGTAAATAACATTATCATGATTTTTAACATAATTATGGACCTTTAAAACATGCTGGCCGAAACCCTTGAACATAGAAACCTTGATTTTGTTTCCCCTTCAACATTAAATCCGAAACTAACCCATATATCATGCCAAAAATCCCCAAAAATTTCCAATTTACTTCTAAACATCATAAGGGAATATCAAATAATATTATCATGATTTTTAGCATAATTATGGACCTTTAAAACATGCTGGCCGAAACCTTTGAACCATAGAAACCTGGATTTTGTTTCCCTTCAACATTAAATCCGAAATTAACCCATATATCATGAAAAAAATCCCCAAAAATTCCAATTAACTTCTAAAAATCATAAGGGAACATCAAATAATATTATCATGATTTTTAGTATAATTATGGACCTCTAGAGCATGTTGGCCGAAACCTTTGAACCATAGAAACCTGGATTTTGTTTCCCTTCAACATTAAATCCGAAACTAACCCATATATCATGCCAAAAATCCCCAAAAATTTCAATTAACTTCTAAACATCATAAGGGAACATCAAATAATATTATCATGATTTTTAGCATAATTATGGACCTTTAAAACATGCTGGCCGAAACCTTTAAACCATAGAAACCTGGATTTTGTTTCCCTTCAACATTAAATCCGAAACTAACCCATATATCATGCCAAAAATCCCCAAAAATTTCAATTAACTTCTAAACATCATAAGGGAACATCAAATAATATTATCATGATTTTTAGCATAATTAAGGACCTTTAAAACATGCTGGCCGAAACCTTTGAACCATAGAAACCTGGATTTTGTTTCCCTTCAACATTAAATCCGAAACCCACCCATATATCCAGCCAAAAATCATGGAAAACGTTGGTAACTATTATACCACAGGTGAGGGAGTCTTACCTTAGATTTCTTGATTTTTAGACCTTGGATGGAAAGAAGGAAGAAGACTTGACCACACCTAGCCCTTGGAAACTTGAGAAGACCTTAGATCTTGGAGGATGAGACTTTTTGTGAAGTTTTCTCAAGGGAGAAGTCCTCCTTGAGTGCTCGGCAAGAATGGAGAAGGAAGAGAGGAGCAAATGCACTTGATGGCATGAAGAATGAAACTCCCAAACCCCCTTATTAATCAACCATTAAGGTGGTGAATGAAGAGTTTTCTATGGCCCTTCATCTTCCTCTACCATTTAACCACCATTCACTTCCTTTCCTCACAAGAATTCCTTGCTAGGTGAGTTGGTTAAAACATTCATTGGTTGTAGAAGAGGTCCAAGGTTCAATCCTTGGCCCATGCATCTTTATTTTTATTTTATTTAATCTTTTTTTCTTATTTTCGAAAATTCCCCTTTTATTTCGAAAATTCTCCAAAAATGACCCATAATTTTGCCAATATTCCTAAATAAAATTCTTTTATATTTATATGAATTTTACTCAATTAATACCCATTTTTTCGGAGCCCATTTAAGGCCCATTAGTACCTAATTCCTCAAATTAATTAGAAAAATTAAACTAATACTTACCCATAATCATGCTAATAGGTCCCATTAAATCATATTTATCTTTATACTAATTTCCACCTAAAATCCACCGATAATTATGGTACTAGCAAGCCCATATAAGGCCCATTAGTGCCCTTTTTCCCAATTTAAATGGGAAAATATGGATTTTCTAGGCCAAAGTTTGCATTATTACCTCTAGGTCCTTCGGAAAATTATCTAGACATGCTTAATATTTTAATAAAATATTAAGAGAATTTTCCGGGTCGTTACAGCGACAATGCTAAGTTTACCATGTAACCATGTTTAAGAATGATAGCTAAGATATGTCAACATGATTCAAGTTTTAATTGCATGGTTTAAACGCATATGTACGAAGTTTTAAATTATTCCGCTGCATTAAGATCTCCATATGCGTATATGTATGTTCACGTAGCGTCGCCTTTCACCTACATCATAAGGCGGGAAGGGCGGGCGTTACAGGTTGGTATCAGAGCGAAAAATTACCATCTCACTACACACACATCAAGCCTTCTTCCTGCAGCTTCCAAGTAAGTACCTCTATGGATACTTTACTTTCTTTTATGATTCTAGAATATGCAAGTATGAATGATACCATTTGATAGAGAGTAATTTTAGGATATGTAAATATGAACGATACCTTACCTTACTTTTTGATATCAAATACTTTAGAGTTTGATATGCGAGTAGGAATAACAATAACTTATATTAGCCTTACTTGTCTTTTATGAAGAAAAGCATGGCTAGAAGACAGAGTAACAGAATTAATGAGACTGCTTCATCGCCCGACCTGATGCAATTAGTGACCGAACTTCAGCGTCAGGTTACTGAGCAGCAGCAAACCATTAATACCTTGATGAACCAGCAAGGAAATTCTACCACTCCACCGGTGAACCAGACTGTGATACCCGTCACGCCTACGGTTACGCAAACCCCTCCGACAGGCCCTACCACTGTAGTACGACAAGAGGCTTATCTGATCTAGTGGCTGAGGCTGAAACTAAAAAATTTCTCGGGTGCTGGCGAACCATGGGACGCCCAAGCGTGGTTCAAGACAGTGGAAAGTACAATAGAGCTGTTGGACTGGCTTGAACATGAGAAGATCAAGTGTGCATTATTCTGCCTTTCTGGGGACGCCAGAATGTGGTGGGAAAGGGTCAAGGACAAAAGATAGGTGAACCAGATAAAGTTGACAGATTTCGAATCGGAATTCTTTGAGGAATTCTTCAATATACGTGTCACAAACAAACACTACGACGAGTTCACGGAATTCCGACAGGGCAACCTCTCAGTCAATGAAGCCGTGAAGAAATTTAACCGACTGGCTCGCTTATGCCCCGAGCTGGTCCGCACCGAGAAAGAAAGGGTCAGACTTATCCTGAAGATGTTGTGGCCCGAAATAGCCTTGAACGTGGCCGGCGGAGTTAACAGACCGTAGACCGCTGAGGAGCTGTTTAGTAGTGCCCTACTCACTGAGCATTACCTGAACAATATCAATCAGCAAAGGAAGGTGCTAAATGAAAGAGGTCAGAAATCTCAGAGTACCAATGCTAACTGGAAGGAAAACCATAGTGGTAAACGGAAGCCATGGAACAACTCCCAAGAGGGCCCAGCAAATAAATAGTCCAGGTTTCCCCCATGAGCTACATGCGGAAAAATGCATTCCGGGGAATGCCGCAAAGGTATGAACCGGTGTTTCATCTGCTGAGTGGAAGGGCACATGGCCTCTCACTGTCCTACCAAGAACCAGGCACCTCCCCAACAGCATGTTCAGTACTATGGTGCACCAGCGAAACTATATTATATGCAAGCTGAGCTGGAAGGTACCCCGATGAGCCAAGAGAGATTGGAGGCCCCACCAACTATGACGAATGCCAGGGTTTTCTCTATTACCAAGGAGGACGCCGCGAATGTTTCTACAGTTGTCACAGGTCAGATACTTATTTACAGTCAGTATGCTACTACATTATTTGATACTGGGGCAACACACTCGTTCATTTCTATGCCATACACTAAGAAGATAGATATGCCTCCACAAGTTCTAGACTGCAAGTTCTTAACGACCCTACCTTCGGGAGAAATAATGACATCCACTCACATGCTGCATGCTGTGCCAGTCGGAATTGCAGAAAGAGAACTCTACTGCGATCTAATAGTACTCGACATGCAGGATTATGATGTTATATTGGGTATGGATTTTCTGAGCAAATACGGTGCTTCTATCAAGTGCCGTAAGCGAAAGGTGGTCTTCCAACCCGAGGCAGATTCTATGTTTGAATTTATCGGAGAGCCAAGGAAAAGAACTGGGAAATTGTTATCGACTCTCAAAGCACAGAAGATGTTAGACAAGGGATACACTGGATTTCTAGCACATGTGGTCGACGCAAGTCAAACAAAGGACCAGAAGCTAGATGATGTCAGGATTGTATGCAATTACCCAGAGGTATTCCCAGATGAATTACCAGGATTAGCTCCTGATAGAGAAGTGGAATTTGAGATCGAATTGGTTCCTGGTACTAACCCGATCTCCAAGGCACCTTACCGTATGACGCCGGCTGAATTAAAAGAGCTTCAGGAACAGCTACAGGAGTTACTCGACAAGGGACTTATTCGCCCTAGTCACTCTCCATGGGGAGCTCCGGTACTGTTTGTGAAGAAGAAAGATGGATCTATGCGAATGTGCATAGATTACCGAGCGCTGAACAACGTGACGATCAAGACCAGGTATCCCCTCCCGAGGATAGATGACCTGTTTGACCAGCTGAAAGGAGCCACCGTCTTCTCTAAGATCGATCTGAGGTCTGGTATCATCAAGTCAGAGTAAAACAGGATGATATTCCGAAGACGACTTTCCGAACAAGGTACGAACATTTTGAATTCGTCGTTATGCCCTTCAGCGTGACAAATGCTCCTGCTATGTTTATGGACCTTATGAATCGGGTATTCTCAGCTTTCCTTGACAAATTTGTAATCGTCTTCATTGACGATATCCTTATCTATTCGAGAAACCAAGAAGAGCACGTCGAACACCTGAAGATAGTATTACAGATTCTTCGGGAAAAGCAACTGTACGCAAAGTTCTCCAAATACGAGTTCTGGCTCGACCAAGTAGCCTTTTTAGGTCATATTATTTCCAAAGACGGAGTTATGGTAGACCCAATAAAGATTGAAGCTGTGAGTAACTGGAGCAGTGATAGATACTATTTTATTGATTATTTGAGTTGCTAAAATCCATGTTTGACCTATGTTTTTATTGCTAAAATTGTGAAATTGCCATAGGTTTTAGAACTTACTCTTATTTTGGACTTAATTGCAAATTTACACATATTTGGATTAATTGGCCACTAAATTTTGGATCTATTTTTTGTAGGCATGAAAGGTTCATGGACCTAGGGCATACTGGGTCAAACTTGAGTCAGAAGTGGAACTGGATCGAATTATCAAGCTTACGATTAATCCGGGCCGTCCGATTCAAAAGCAGCTAGATCTGAGCCATCTGGGACCATCTGAAGCAATCCGAGCTAGGGTTAGGGTTGATCAAGCACTCTGATCAAGATCTGAAGGTTTCATCGCAATCAGAGCTAAATCAACCGTTGGATCAAGCTCGGAGGGCTCTAGATCGTCCATTCAAAGATTGGGTTGATCTGGACCATCCGTTGCACATCTGGAGGATCCGAGCTACCACGAGGCAGATCCTGACCCCTGATCAACATCATAAAAGTTTGGGTCAGATCTGATGAAGATCAACCGTTGGATTGAGCTAAAGAAATCTGGGCCGTCCATGCTTAAGTATTTAATCAAATGTTTCCCTGCCTTCAGCCTTCGTCGCGTCTTCACTATTCTACGTGTTCTTCATCCATTTTCATCGCTTTTGCAATTTTTTTCATCTAACAAGGCGTGACCACCTCCATTCCATTCCTAGATCAAGATTTGAATCGTGGGTGATAGTCTCCTTGAAGAATTCAGTTCCATTTGCGCCGGAACAGGGATTGTTTGAGGGTTTCGGCAATTCCTCAATCCGATCACTTGCTTTTCATCCACAATCCATTTCGAAGCATATGAGCCACTTGTAGGGGTTCTCAGGTGAGCTCAGAAGCTTCCCAAATCATCATCGCAGCTCCATCAGTTGAGATAGAGTGAAATCAGATTGCAAATTCCAGCTAAGCGCAGATTTGAGCAGAGTCGACTTCAGAGATGATTTCCCACTGATTTGCTGAGCCTAGGGGTTCGAAGCCAGCTCTTGCATGATGACCAAGAAGATTTTGAGCTCGAGAAGGAATCGAGGAGTAGTTTTCCTTAGTTTAATTTCTGTTTTTAGCTGTAGTTTGCATTTCTGCCGAATTCTGTTCTGTTTTCTGCAATTTTCTGTATTAGCTGTTTAAGAGTGGTTTCTGAATTGTTTAACTTAAGTAGGTTTCGAATCTTCAAGTTAATTAGTTGGGTGAACTTGTTAGTGACAATCGACTTTAAGTTTAGTATATTTTTTCTGTTAATAGTTTGCGTGCCAATTCCAGCTAGCGTGCCAAGTTCATTCCTGAATTTTCAGTTTTGATTCTGTCTTCCTTTCTTTGCTTCAGTTTATGTCTGAATGGATAGTTTATTTCTGAATCAGTAGGTTTATTACTCCTTAAGCTAGTTTCGAGCAGTGTTCCTAGTTAGTCAATTTTGAATTTGCATCCAATTAGTGTTCCATTTCAATTTCGCATAAATTGCTGAATTTCTGCACATGAACTTGTTTATTTTCGGTTTGTGTCTTAAGTGAACTGTTTGGGACTGGTTTTCTTCATTCATTCCTGCCAAGTTCTTAATTGATAGTGTGCTTTTCAAATTGCATTCGGTTAGCTGCATTTCTGAACTGCTAGAAGTAGTTTTAGGCACAAAAATTCAATTTTTGGCACAAAGATTTCAGCTTGCGTGCCAAGCTGTTTTGGGCATTGTTTTCACATCAGTTTTCACTTGTCTTTTGGTGTAGGATAGCTCTTGAAATCTATTGATATCACCTTTAGCTATTATGAATTTTCCCTGCTTTAGTTAGCTGTAGAAACTTCAAAGTTGAGTTGAGTTTAGTGCTTGGTCAATTTCTGAATTTCGCATGCTTTAATTTGTATCAAGCTTGTTTGTTTCCAAAATCTGCCATCACTGTGTTTATTCAATTGCTCAGCAATAAGATTGCATCTAATATCCATTGTGTGCCCCTTTTTAATATCAATTTAGCCACCTTGGTTGAGTTGGTTCACCTCCAGTTGAGATATCATTCACTATCATTGTTTAGTTCCTTTGTTTAGTTTGTTTTTATTTTTCTTGTGCTTCCATTCCGAATTCATAACCCAAAACCCAATTACTTATTTAAAACCCCAGAAACACAAACGACACATAAACACGAGCTCGAATCAAACACGACAACTAGCCCCGAGAAAAAATACGACCTGTGGCCCCTTTACTACACTTTCATATTTCTGATAGCAAAAAGGGTTCCAGCATTTTATAAATATTTTAAATTTGAGACCCACATTCGTGACAGTCTATTTTGGGTCCGTCAAATTTTTGGCGTCGTTGCCGGGGAAGCACTAGTTGATTTGTTTGATTTTTGCTTGTGCACTTATTTCATATCTTTTTTGATTTATTTTTTGTGCTTATTGTTATATCTGTTGATTTGATTTATTTGTTTTATCTCTTTATCCACTTTTACTGCGATTTGTTTTGTTTTATGACCAGGTCTTCAGGTGGTGATTTAGAAGAATTCGACCCTGAGATTGAGAGGACTTTCAGAGCCAGGAGGAGCCAGGGCATTCTTTCTGAGACTACAGATATCCCTCCTATTCAGACTATTTTCACTCACTCAGGGAGTAACATGGCAGATCACCAAAGAACTATGAAGGAGCTCGCAGCACCTGATGCTGCCTTTCAGTACTCCAGCATAGCTTATCCAGAGCTAGCTGGTAATTTTGAGCTCAGATCTGGACTCATCAATTTATTGCCCAAGTTTCAGGGATTAACTGGAGAGGATCCAAACAGACACCTGCACGAATTCCATGTTGTATGCTCTACTATGAAGCCTCAGGGCATTTCTGAAGAAGATATTAAGCTGAGAGCTTTTCCCTTCACACTGACAGGAGCAGCAAAAGACTGGTTTTATTATCTACCTACAGGGCATGTGTCTAGTTGGATCGCTATGAAGAAGGCATTTTTGGAAAAATATTTCCCAGCCTCCAGGACAGCTATAATCAAAAAAAGCATCTGTGGAATTCAGCAAGTAGTGGGGGAGACACTCTATGATTACTGGGAAAGATTCAATAAATTATGTTCGAGTTGCCCCCAGCATCAGATTAGCGAGCAACTTTTGATTCAGTACTTTTATGAGGGATTGCTGCAGATGGACAGAGTTATGATAGATGTTGCAGCTGGAGGGGCCCTAGTGAACAAAACGCCAATGCAAGCTAGGGAGCTCATTTCTAATATGGCTGAGAATTCCCAACAATTTGGAAGCAGTGCCTTGACCACCAGAGGAGTGGGTGAAGTTCAAGTAGTTCCTACTGATCAGAAGGAGGTTAAAAATGCATTGATGGTGCTCACATCGGTTGTTAAGCAAATTGAACTAACTGTTGTAAGGCAAAATTCAACTCCTTCAGTACCTCCACAGTCAAGTCAAGTGATGAGTGTGTGTGGCATTTGCTCTAGTCAAGAGCACACTTCAGATTCATGTCCCACTCTCCAACAGGACGAGACAGTAGCAGCATTGGTAAGAGGACAATTTCAAGCAAGAAACAATCCTTATTCCTCTACATATAACCCCGGTTGGAGGAATCATCCAAATTTGAGGTACGGGAACGCTTTCTGCCAACAAAACCCTCAACCGCAGCCCTCGCAGCAGCCTCTACAGAATTTCCAGCAGACCCAGCAAACTCAGAATAATCAGCAAGTTTTTCAGCCGTCAAACCAAAATTTTCAGCCTCCATTTCAGCCTAATTTCCAACAAACTCAGCAGCAATTTCAGCAACAATTTCAGCAATTCGAACCTCAATTCCAGCAATATCATCAAGGGCAGCAAGATTTTCAGTCATTTCCAGCTTTTCAAGCTCAAAACCAACCAAATTTCCAGCCTTCCCAGCCCTATAATCCGATTTCACAGCCCTACAATCAAGGGTTTCAAAATCAGAATTTTCAGCCCTCGCCACAGAATTTTTCATTTCAAAATCAAAACTTTCAAGGTTACAATGCCCAGCAAGGTTTCCAAGCATGTCAGCCCTCTGCTCAGCCCTCTTATCAGCCCCAATTCAAACCGCAGCAGGGTAATGTTTTTCAGCCTTCTACTTCATCGTTTAAGGGACCATCAAAACCCTATGATAACCAAGGAGGCTATGGGGGATCAAATGGAGGAAATGATCAGCAACAACAAATGATGGAGATGCTACAACAAGTTGTACAAACACAACAACAACAACAAGCTTGGCAACAACAACAACAACAACACAATCACAACATTGAGAGGCAATTGGGTCAATTGGCTAGTGAGATTAAACAAAATCAAGCTCAAGGATCAAGTCAACTCCCTTCCCAAACTATTCCTAATCCTAAAGGAAATGTGAGTGCTATAACTTTGAGAAGTGGGAAGGTCACTTCATCTCCAAAGAGTCCAAGAGCAGATTTTTCAGAAAACCGGACAGCAACTCCAATTCCAGCCCAAAACAGCCACGAAATGACTTCAAATTCAGCTGATTCCACCCCTAGCCCGTTTCCAACCCCTATCTCAAGTAACCCTCCAATTTTGGTGGAAAACGGAGAAGAAATCAGTGCCGAGACAAATATCACAGCAGCCACTACGCATGGGACAGCAGCCCAGAATTCAACCTCTCCACTTCCGGCCAAGGAAGATAATTTTAGGGTTCCTTTACCCTTTCCACAGCGGAAGACACTAGCCAAAAAGCAAGTGGAGGAGGAGAAGGCTAAGGAATTCAATGAATTAGTTGAACTTTTCAGTAAGGTAGAGATCAATGTACCTTTGTTGACCATGATCAAGCAAATTCCAAAGTATGCTAAGTTTTTGAAAGATCTTTGTGTTCACAAAAAGAAACTTAAGGAAAATGAGTTGGTCAGCTTTGGGAAGAATATCTCAGCACTTATCCACACCATTCCTCAGAAGTGTGAAGACCCAAGGGTATTTACTGTTTCTTGTGAGATAGGGAGCACCATATTCCATGATGCTATGTTAGATTTAGGAGCTTCCATAAATGTGATGCCCAGGTCAGTATTTCAGATGCTTGGCATAGACCCTTTACAGCTCACTGGTGTGGTGATACAGCTAGCAGACAGGAGTCAGACCCACCCAGCAGGTATGATTGAAGATGTTTTGGTGAAGGTAAAGGAGCTAATATTTCCTGCAGACTTTTATATTTTGGATATGGAGGAAATTATTTGGCACACCGTTCTCCACTCATTTTAGGCAGACCGTTTCTGAAGACTGCTAGAACCAAGATTGATGTATATGCTGGTACACTTTCTATGGAGATTGGAGACACGGTTGTTCAGTTTAGTCTTTTTGATGCTATGAAGCATCCGAGAGAGGATCACTCCATCATGAGCATGGACATTCTAGAGGAGCTGGCGCAGACAGAGTTAGAGGCTGAGGGATTTTTATCTGATTTTTCTGGAGGAGTTATTGATTCAGAGGAGGCTGAGAGAGTATTTACTACTGAGACTGAGGATTTTTCAGAAGACATTTAAGATGCATTTCCAGCTGGAGAAATTTTTCTAGGTGTAGGGGATTGCACAGAGCCCCAAGGATCACCTATTTTTCTTGATATTCAAAGTGTAGGGGATTGCACAGAGCCCCAAGGATCACTTAATTCTACAAAAGAAGATCAGAGTGAACTGAAGCCATTACCAGGCCATTTGAAGTATGCATATCTAGGAGAGGAGCAGACTTTCCCTGTGATTATTGCACAGCATTTGGAGTCAGAACAAGAAGAAAAATTACTGCAAGTCTGAGGCACTACAAGAAAGCAATTGGGTGGACTTTATCAGATATACCAGGTATCAGCCCAGCTATTTGCATGCACAGGATATTTTTGGAAGATAATGTCAAACCTGTGAGGCAACCACAAAGGAGACTCAACCCACTTATTTTGGATGTTGTAAAGAAAGAGGTGACTAGACTTCTACAGGCAGGTATCATTTACCCTATTTCTGACAGTCAGTGGGTTAGTCCTATTCACGTGGTGCCCAAGAAATCTGGAGTGACCGTGGTGGCGGATGAAATCAATGAACTAGTGCCCACCAGAGTTAAGAATTCCTGGAGAGTCTGCATTGATTACAGGAAGCTCAACAAGGTCACAAGGAAAGATCACTTCCCTTTACCCTTCATTGATCAGATGCTTGAGAGATTGGCAGGGAAGTCGCACTATCGTTTCTTGGATGGATTTTCAGGCTATTTTCAGATTTGCATAGATCCAGAGGACCAGCAGAAGACCACCTTCACTTGCCCCTTTGGCACTTTTGCCTACAGACGTATGCCCTTTGGACTCTGCAACGCACCCGGTACATTTCAGAGATGCATGGTAAGTATATTCGGTGAGTTGCTAGAGGACTGTATGGAGGTATTCATGGATGATTTTTCAGTTTATGGCACGTCTTTTGATTCATGTTTAAATAACTTATCTAGTGTTTTACATCGTTGCATTGAAACTAACCTTGTTCTTAATTTTGAGAAATGCCACTTTATGGTAGAGCACGGGATAGTACTTGGACATATAGTCTCTCGGAAAGGTATTGAGGTAGATCCTGCTAAAATCAGTATTATTTCTTCTTTATCTTACCCCGTATGCGTACGGGATGTTCGTGCTTTTCTTGGACATGCAGGATTTTACCGCAGATTTATTAGAGACTTCAGCTTGATTGCTCAACCCTTGACACGACTTTTACAAAAGATGTTGAGTTTCACTTTGATGAAAAATACAAGGAAGCTTTTCATAGACTCAGGGAGGCGCTTACCTCAGCTCCTATTATTACATCACCTGACTGGACTCTACCATTTGAATTAATGTGTGATGCTTCTAATTTTGCAGTGGGAGCTGTTTTAGCACAGAGGGTTGATGGAGCACCACATGTCATTTGCTACGCCTCCAAAACCCTAGATGCCGCCCAAGCCAACTACACCACGACTGAAAAGGAGCTTCTTGCCATTGTTTTTGCATTAGATAGATTCAGATCTTATTTATTGTGCTCACATGTTGTTATTTTTTCTGATCATGCAGCTCTCAAATATCTGTTGAAAAAGCCTGATGCAAAACCTAGATTGATCAGATGGATGCTCCTACTCCAAGAATTCGACCTGGAGATCAGAGATAGAAGTGGAAAAGAGAACTTAGTTGCAGATCATTTGAGCAGACTTGAAGGAGATGGATCTCCTACCACCATTGATGATGATTTCAGAGATGAGCACTTGATTTCAGTTCATGGTGAGACCCCGTGGTATGCAGACCTAGTTAACTTTCTTGTTGCACATGTATTTCCCACTCAATTTTCTAAGGCTCAAAAAGATAAATTAAAAAGTGATGTAAAGTTTTATGTGTGGGATAATCCTTATTTGTGGAAATTTTGTAATGACCAAATAATAAGGAGATGTATACCAGATCATGAGTTTTCATCTGTCCTTACTTTTTGTCATTCATCAGCTTGTGGGGGGGGGGGCATTTTGGACCCCAGAGGACTGCCAGGAAAGTATTAGAGTGTGGATTATACTGGCCCACCCTTTTTCATGATTCACATGTTTTTTATAAAAATTGTGATAGATGTCAGCGAACTGGGAACATAGGAGCGAGACATGAGATGCCCCAAAACATTATGCTTTACTGTGAGATTTTTGATGTTTGGGGGATAGATTTTATGGGACCTTTTCCTGCATCTTATGGATATCTGTATATTTTACTTGCTGTGGATTATGTTTCAAAATGGGTGGAGGTCATTCCCTCCAGGACTGATGATTCTTCTGTTGTTTGTAGTTTTGTTAGGTCACACATTTTCTGCAGGTTTGGAATTCCAAGAGCAATAATCAGTGACCAAGGATCTCATTTTTGCAACAAACACATGAAGGTGATGCTTAGCAGATATGGGGTGGCACATAAAGTTTCTACATCCTATCATCCCCAAACAAATGGACAGGCTGAGATCTCAAACAGAGAGATCAAATCCATCTTAGAAAAGACAGTTGGGACCACTAGAAAAGACTGGAGCAAGAGGCTAGATGACGCACTCTGGGCCTACAGAACAGCATACAAGACACCGATTGGCATGTCACCCTACCGTTTGGTTTATGGTAAGGCTTGTCACCTCCCCGTGGAAATCGAGCACAAGGCGTATTGGGCGGTGAAAGCTTGTAATTTCGATGCTACCAAGGCGGGGGAAGAGAGAAAATTGCAACTCCAAGAACTTGAAGAAATTCGGCTAGAAGCATTTGAAAATTCAAGGATCTACAAGGAGAAGACAAAGAACTTCCATGACAAGCACATTGTGAAGAAAGATTTCAAAGTTGGTGACAAGGTGTTATTGTACAAATCAAGGCTCAAATTGATAAAAGGTAAATTAAGGTCAAGGTGGGATGGTCCATTTATTGTAACCAATATTTTTCCCTATGGTGTTGTGGAAATTCAAGATGCATCTAACGGTTTTATTTGGAAAGTTAATGGCCACCGGCTCAAAAGGTACTTTGAAGAGCTAAAGGAGCTAGAGGTGGATGGGTTGGACATGAACGAAGCTATCTACCCAACTTAAGGGGAGTTCATTTTCTCTACCATTTATTGTACATATCATTTTCATGTTTCTAGGAATAAATGTTTCTCTTTTTAAAGTAAGTAGTGGATAATAAATTCTTAGGAAATATGACATGAATAAAAATCATTGTAAATACCATGTCTTTTGTTTTAGTACTTCTTCTTGCATGATTAGGAATAAATGTATCCCTCTAGGTTAACTTATTGTCATTTTAGAGTCTTTTGAAAATAAATTAAATTTGGTTGTCAAAACTTAGGGTTTAAGCTTATAGATGAAATCTTGGATGCTTGAGTACTACTTTTCTTTAGATTCTTGATTGAGGACTTGAGATGAATTATTTTTGCCTAGTGAGAATTAGCCTTATATTTGTCATACACATATGTTATTGTACTCTAGAACTTGCTTAGGTTCTTTCAAAACCATATTTCGTTGGTTGGATCACATCTATGAAGACTAATCATATTGTTTCCCTTTTTCCATGTTACTCTTAGTAATGATCATACTTGATACATACTCTTTTCAATTTGTCTTTCCTTATTCCTAATCTTAACCCCAATTTTTCTATGGATTTGTTTGCTTGGGATGTTTTCTTTATGCTATTTTGCCCGAGACGGACAAAGATTTAAGTGTGGGGGAGTGATTAGTGATTTGGAAGCAATTTTTATCAAGGATGCACTTCATTTCCAAAAAATTTTTTTGCCAAGTGAGTGAATTTGAATTCCAAAAATAAGCAAGAGGATGGAAGCAAGTGGAGCATTTAGATTCTTATCATACTTTGAAGATTCAAGTGCCAAAAAAATGGAGAAATTCGAAAGAAAAATGGCACACCAACAAAGAGAAAAATTTTCTGTGCCATTACAAAGAAAAATCTGTACCAAAAATGAAAAGGAAAAATTGATGAGGAGCATGTTTCGGCCAAAAGAATAGCAGCTGTGTTAACTTGAATTCAGAATTTAGTGCCAAGTTGAATTCAGCTGAACCAAAGAAAAAAAAATTGGAACTGCAGCAGGGGCAGATCATGAATTTAAGCAGAAAATCTGTGCCAAAAAGAAAAGTTTGTTGGATCGATAAAACCGATAGAGGGGGGGGGGTGAATATCGGAAAACTTTCGGATTTGAGTAAGAGTAGGAACGCAGCGGAAATTAAAAACAATACATAGAGACACAGTCGATTTACTTGGTTCGGAGCCTGTGTCGACTCCTACTCCAAGGCCCACGGTCGTTGACCGTTTACTTTGGGCAATTCTATATTTGGCGCAAAGACAGTTTACAAATATTGAATACAGAGTAAGTGCAGTAAACTTTAACAATTAAGAAAAAGATGCTCTTCTTTTACCGACGTCCGATTGTAGGTTCACTTGTTCGGAGCAGCGGGACGTCGTCGGCTCGAGTTGGGTAGTTTCCGGAGCAAGGCGCTAGAGCAGAAGAGCGTGAAAGTGTTGAATGAATTGATGATCTGAAGCCTTGGTCGAAAGGCCTTTATATAGGGCCTGGGGGCGCCCGGGACGTCGGGGGCGCCCCCCACGTGGCCTTTGATCCGTCAAAGTCTCGGTCGTGTCTGATCCTCTGGATCCGCTTTGACCGGGGCGCCCGGAGGACTCGGGGCGCCCGGATTGACCGGGTCAAATTTTATCCGCTTGGCTTCGAGGGCTTCGGTTCGAGGTATACGCATGGGGGCGCCCGGGAGCAGCGCGGGCGCCCGGGAGCACGGGGCGCCCGGCCCAGCAGCTATTCGAACCCTTTTCTCTTTACTTGTTTGTATGCACCTTGGGGGCGCCCGGGACACTCCGGGCGCCCTACTCAGCCATTGCCTCTCTACTTTGAGGCTTTCTGAGCTGCAGACACACATTCCTTCGGTCCTGCATCCAGGGTTAGTACAAAACACAATAATAATAATTTATTAGATTTATACAGCGTTAGCTGTCTTGGTTCTGACTTTGGTCTCCAAAATGGAGCCCTAGGTCGAACCGACGCCTACTGTTCCCTCGACGGGGAACGCGTCCTCACCTACTCCTCTCGGGAGAAATTACCTGATGCCAACCGTTCCTCTGGTTGGACTTTTGCCTGACGGTCCTTTGTCAGGTCTTGTAAACTGGCAGTCCTTCGCCAGTTGCCTAGCAGTCCTTCGCTAGGGCTTCAGTCCCAGGCTGTCCTTCGCCTGGAGCCTAGCAGTCCTTCGCTAGGGCTTTGGATACTGGCAGTCCTTCGTCAGTTACCTAGCAGTCCTTCGCTAGGGTTTTGGATACTGGCAGTCCTTCGCCAGTTGCCTAGCAGTCCTTCGCTAGGGCTTGGATGCTGGCAGTCCTTCGCCAGTTGCCTAGCAGTCCTTCGCTAGGGCTTGGTTGCTGGCAGTCCTTCGCTAGGTGCCTAGCAGTCCTTCGCTAGGGCTTGGATACTGGCAGTCCTTCGCCAGGTGCCTAGCAGTCCTTCGCTAGGGCTTTTTCTGCACACTCAGTGAACAACATTAGATCACAAATAAACTTAACTTTGAATCCTTTGTCCAATATCAAAACCAGGTTCGATATGGTGCTTCCTGCACCAACAATCTCCCCCTTTTTGATTATGGCAACGCAATTCAAAGTTAAGTAAAAAAACTTTATAACTATTTAAGAACATAATGTAAAAATGATGTATAGCAATTTTACACAATTCAATGTTAAGTAAAAACTTTATAACATTTACTAACACAAGGTAAGAGTAAAAAAAACACTTTTATTTCTCATAAAAAAACCTTTATTTCTTATACTCCCCCTAAAACCCTGAGTACTTGTGTTATAATACTTAACCTTGACCTTATAATACTTAACTTTGACCTTTCCTCCCCCTTTGACATATATCAAAAATAAACATGGGTGAACAAGGTATCTAATAGGGAGGTTTGAGTTTTACCAAAATAAATTTAAGTAAAGGAGTTCAAAAGCATAGTTTTCAAAAGAAACTTTAAGTAATGGATTTTATAATTTTCAAAGTAATTGATGTTTTGAAAATACATGAAGCTCCCCCTTAATGTGATAACTCTTCTACTTATATTTTAGAAAAAGCTTGCAAAAACTTGTAACATAGTTTTCAAGAAAAACTTAATAGTAACTTACTTAGCCAACATTTTGAAAACAAGTTTTCCTTAAAAAGTTTCAACTTTTGCACTCATAGAGAAATTTCCTTGGAACATATTTTGTGTATTAACAACCATTTTTATTAGGAAAACCTTTAAATAGACAAGTTTTTGCTGAAACATAGATTTGTTTGCTAAGAAAACCTTACTTAGAAACATTTGTCAAAAATTTCCAAAGGTTTTGCTCAGACAAACTTTGTTTACTAAGGAAAATTTTACTTAGAAATATTTTCAAAATAACTGCACTTAGTGCTTTAGAGGTTTTGAAAGATGCTTAGACCAATTTTAAAGCACTTAAGAATACTTAGTGAAAACAAGATAAAATTTGAAATTTTCTCTCTCTTGGCCATATATCAATAAGGAACTTTTTTTTAAAAAAAATTTAAGGAAAAATTATGTGGATCAGAGCTTATGAGTTTTGAAAATATAAAAATACTTAATATAATTTTGAAAGCACACAGATTAAATTGCACTAAAAAGACTCCGCTTTGAAAGATATTGTGCAATTTTGAAAAAGGATTTTGTATTTTTAGCCAAGTCTTTAGTAAATTCACGTACTTAGAACACTATTGCCTTGGAAAAGTATTAGAACTTTTTTTTTAAAACATTATTTTGAGATATTATGCAAATTTTAAAAAATATAAGTACTTTTGAAAAGTATGCATGTAAGTACTTTTAAACATAATATTTTAAAGGAATTTAATGTTATTTTGAGATCATGATACTTTACTTGGTTTCTTTTCCAGTCTGACACAATCCTAGGAAACCTTGTTAACTATAAGGACATTTTCTAAGTGTCCTGGAAATTTTTCAACCCAAGTAAATATTAAAAAGGTATTTCAAACAAAACATTTTAAAATAATATTATTTTGTAAGACAAATGTTTTCGACACAATTTTGAAAATATAGTGTATGAAAACATATTATTTAGAAATGTTTAATAACTCTTTTAATTTGACCTCCCCCTAAACTTGATACAGTCCTTGGAAGCTTGTTGACCACAAGTATTCTTCCTCTGAGTTCTTAGGGTTCAGTTCATATCAAAAGAATTATTTAATAATTTCAAAGATAAATGCCAAGGAAAATACTTGTTAGAAATAATTTCTTTTGGTTTAGACTCCCCCTAAATTTGACACATCCTAGGAGTCCTTGTAGATCATTAAGTAGACCTTCCTTTGTGTCTTTAGGGTTTACTAAAATCAAAAGAGTAGTTTTGAATACTAGCAGGGTAATATAATTTTTAGTAAATTCAATTTGAGCAGAAACCCTGTTTTCGAAGAACATTTTGAAATAATAATGGTTTTTGTAAAGCACAATTTAAAAAAAATATAGTGATTATTAGAAAACATAGTATTTTTAAACTTCTTCTTTTAATTTGATCTCCCCTTAGATTTGACACAGTTTGGCTTTTATCTAAGTTCCTTAAGGGATTTCAGTGTTGAGCAAGTTTGACTATGTTGACTAGGGTTCACTGTTTTGACCAAGTTTGACCAATTAATGACTAAAACAAAACAAGCCCTAGATTATATTTAAAACAAGTCTATTGAGATATTTAACATGAAATTTAAAAAAATGTTAGAATTGAAAGAGTAGGGTACCGTAAACCGAAAAAAAGGATAATTTTGAATAACGTTTGAAAACATTTTTTTTTATTTACAAAGATAGCGAATTATGCTTATAAGTCCTAGATGTCTCATCCAGTTCTACATGACCAAGCATGTTAACCTTATGGGTTTTGTGAGACAAATATTTTAATTTTGAAAAATTAGATTAATTCAAAAAATAATTAGTTTTAATCTATACTTAACTGAAAATTGTGTTAGATTTGAATTTGACAAAAAGTAATTTGAATTTGAAATTCAAAAATTGGCTTCCAGGTCTTGGCGAGGCACAAGGCCTTCTTTGGCCGTAGCCTTATGGGATCATCCACCCTTTCCTTGACAAAGCCTTTTAATGAAATTTCATTTTCAAAATTATTCTTTGACAAAGTTCTGGTCTAACTAGTTTGGGTCTTGGATCGGTAGCTTCGGCTAGTTTCACCAGTCTAAAGAGATCAAGTAAACTTGATCTTATTAGAATTGGTTTCCCTAACGTACTATCATCTCACCTCCACCCAATACTATGTTGTCAAGTTTCAGTTAAGTTTGTTCAGTCCTTATACTAACCATTCCTAATTTTAAGCAAAAAAATAAATAAATAACTGAAATAAAAAGAAACACATAATTAAAACAAACAATTGTCTAGGTAAGGTCACAATTGGAGTAATACTCCGGATTTTCGAAATCAGCAAGATTATGAATTAAATTTTCTAACTTATTGACCTTATGTTTTAGGGTTTCATTTTCTTGTTTCAATTTTCTGAAGTTTGCTTTAATTAAGTTACATGAATCAATCACATTATTTAAGGTAAATAACGGATTTTCAAATACTGTAAATTTACCTTTGTCGATTGTTTGTGCGGCATTTTTGGTAGCTCTTTTATCTGTGCATTCACATTGGTAATGCCCGAACTTCTAGCACTTGAAACATTGGATGCGACTTTTGTCCCTTCGTGCTTTTGGTACTGGTTCCTTTGTCGCCATCGGTGGTGTCGTTTGAATCTTACGAGTAAGACACTCACTTTGGTAGTGCCCTCTCTCCCTGCATGTGTAACAAATTACATGATTTTTAAAATCTGACTTTACATTTTTACCTTTTGGTTCCTTATTGGGAATCTCCCCCTTGATTCTTGCCGCCTCGGATTTAGACTCATCTTCTGATTCCGTGTCTGAGTCGTACTCGGGTACTGGTTGAAGCTCTTTCTTTGGTTGTTCTTTTGGAGTTTTCCCTGCAATGGAATTTATACCTTCCTCGACCATTACAATATCTATTTGATTATTTAATTCAAATTTTGAAAAGAATTCAAAATTAGTTACCGTCTCAGTCAATTCGTCGTCTGATTCTGGTTCGACATTGGATTCGGGTTCAGACTCTGACTCGGCTGTTTGTGCTTGGACCGAAAGGGCAAGATAACTTACTTGATCTTCTTCTTCATCTGAGATCTCTTGATGAAGATTAATCAATTTTTCCCAGATTTCTCTAGCACATCTGCATGGACCTACTAGCTTGAGTTGCTCCTTGGTTAGGCCACATTGTAGGATTGCAGTTGCCCTTGCATCAGTCTCAACTTGATTGAGGATGTGTTCATCCAGTTTGTCCCACTCGATTGATGACTCCTCTTCTACGGGTAACGAGAATCCCGTTTGGATGATCTGCCATAAGTCCATGTGGGCCTTCAGAAGGGACTCCATTTGACATTTCCAAAACGTGAAGTTCTCGCCGGAGAATAGTGGTGGGTGTGCACTGTTCCACTCTTGGTTGGCCATTTAATATAAAACTTGCACACAAACAAAATAACAAAAAATTATACCAAGACTTGGTCTTGGATTAGTAGTGCGGGAGAAGGGAAGAAATAACTCAAAATAAATGTTGCACGAATTTCGAGGCAGAATTATACTAAAATAATAAAAATAATTTATGACAAATTTTTGAAAATATTAATTTTGTCAATTCTGATTAATGATGAAAAATTAAAAATTTAATGTTAAAAAAAATTGCTCGAATTAAGGTAGCACGAATTTCGAGGAAAATATTATTAAAATAATAATAAAAAAAGTTTATGACAAATTTTCAAAAGTTGATTATTTTAACAATTCTAACTTTTAAATCCACCTACAGATATTTTTTATTTTAAAATAAAAGGACGGAAAAGATCGAGTGGTGTTAATTAAAAAAGAAAAGAAATAAAATAAAATACAAAATTTCGTAAATCCGAAAAACTTTCAAACTGGTGGTTGCACCAAGTTTGAACTACCCAGCTCTGATACCACTTATTGGATCGATAAAACCGATAGAGGGGGGGTGAATATCGGAAAACTTTCGGATTTGAGTAAGAGTAGGTACGCAGCGGAAATTAAAAACAATACACAGAGACACAGTCGATTTACTTGGTTCGGAGCCTGTGTCGACTCCTACTCCAAGGCCCACGGTCGTTGACCGTTTACTTTGGGCAATTCTATATTTGGCGCAAAGACAGTTTACAAATATTGAATACAGAGTAAGTGCAGTAAACTTTAACAATTAAGAAAAAGATGCTCTTCTTTTACCGACGTCCGATTGTAGGTTCACTTGTTCGGAGCAGCGGGACGTCGTCGGCTCGAGTTAGGCAGTTTCCGGAGCAAGGCACGAGAGCAGAAGAGCGTGGAAATGTTGAATGAATTGATGATCTGAAGCCTTGGTCGAAGGGCCTTTATATAGGGCCTGGGGGCGCCCGGGACGTCGGGGGCGCCCCCCACGTGGCCTTTGATCCGTCAAAGTCTCGGTCGCGTCTGATCCTCTGGATCCGCTTTGACCGGGGCGCCCGGAGGACTCTGGGCGCCCGGATTGACCGGGTCAAATTTTATCCACTTGGCTTCGAGGGCTTCGGTTCGAGGTATACGCATGGGGGCGCCCGGGAGCACGGGGGCGCCCGGCCCAGCAGCTATTCGAACCCTTTTTCTCTTTACTTGTTTTGTATGCACCTTGGGGGCGCCCGGGACACTCCGGGCGCCCTACTCAGCCATTGCCTCTCTCCTTTGAGGCTTTCTGAGCTGCAGACTGTAGCGACCCCGCCTTCTCTACCTTAGACGGACCGCTACTTGTCTACTTCTTGACTCTAATGCACGACTAAAAATGCGGAACTTTCTTTTTTTTTGTATTTAATCTATCTAAGAATGAGATTCTAACTTTAATAGTCATGCATGATACAATGACACATTGCTAGCAATTCTAACCATTTAAACTCATCACACAAGGTTCTATAACATTACTAAAGCACTATGGAATATGCATGCAACTTTTCTAAACATATTAAAGCAATAAGACTTAATTCGAAACTAACAACATCTTGGCACATGCAATAATATTTCTAGGACTTCATAGAATGTAATTCTTACTTTTCTACCAAATTCACAAGCATTTTAAGCACAATTAGGACTTAGTCCAAAAGGGGATAATAATAAGCTCAAGAATAAGTCTAAAATGCAATGTATCCACATGTTAAACTACTCATGCCCTTGCTCATCTGGTCACTCACAAAAGTATGCATACTAATTGAAATGACATGGAATCTTCATTCTACAAAATTGAGCATGTAAAACTATCCGAAGCATAAATGTTTAATAAACTCCATAACACAATAACTTGGAATTTGGAAATCTTAAACATTGCATTTCAAATAAGCTAAACTGTCTCGTCCCAAGGATCTCTCCAAGATCAGCCACCACACACACGTCACTCAGCACCGCCTCGTCGCCTTCCTTCAGAATTGCTTGTCTTTACCTTTACCTGCAGTAAGAGGAAATGCAACTAATAAGCATGAAGCTTAGCAAGTACTATCTAGCTCACAAAATCTCGAAATGTGCAGGCATGCTTTTTAAACAATATGAAATCACATGAGATACTTTTATGCTTAACAGAAACACCAAAACATGTATAACTCAAAACATGCATACTCAAGCATTAATAAGTCTTAACTCACTTTCTCTTGGCTTAACATGAAACTTTAGCAATTCTTTAACTTTAAATCTTTCTTTAACTTTTAGAAAACTTCCTTAAACTTTAGAAAAACTTTGCTAAAGCATATACTTGAAAATAATAATCACTTGGATCCACTTAAGACGTAAGTACCATCTTATGCGCATTCCCTAAAAGGTTGGGGTAGCGAGCCACCAATCCTAATAGAGCAGACCTTGGTCTACCAGGGCCATGACCTTGGAATTGGACACCTGGATTTCTTTAACGACGCCCTTGGACGCCGGGTACTGGCCTTAGAAAATAAAATACTTACTTTTTCTTATCTTGAATGCCTTGGCATTTTAACGAGCACCTTGTGTGCCCAAATCCCTAAGTCTTGACTTTTGGGGATTTCTTAAGGCCTTGGCCTTTTCTTTTCTTATCTTTATCTTCTCTTTTCTTTTCTCATAACTTTTCTTAGCCCCTAACCTCATATAGGGTGCTTAATCAAACTTATACAAGCATGGATTAAACTAGAGTTACATGCAAAATCATAAACTAAAGGAAAAATTTGCATTTTAACTTTCTAACGGGAAAAACTTGCGGAAAACCGCCTCTTACTGCAGGTGAGCAGTACTTACCTTGATTTCTTGGACTTACAACCGAATTTAGACGACTAGGGCTCGGGTGAAACTTGAGATCTCTACGAACCGTCCGTGCCTACGTGTTCTTCTCGTCGAGATGAACGAAACGCTCCGCACTCCTTGCTTTTCCTTGGCCGGCGCCCCTTAGGAGAGAAGAGGAGGAAAGAAAACCTAGGTTCCCTTTTGTTTTCGCCGCCCCTCCCTCGCCCCCTTCTCGCACGCAGCCGAAAATTCTCCTCCAAGGGTTTCACGCGACTTAAGCGGGGTTTAAATACCTCTTCATGAAAAAACGTAACTACTCTATAAAATTATTTCTCTCCACCTTTTGTTGTGCTTGATACCCTAGCCCAGCCGGTCACTTGCGCGCCCTTAAGGGCTTGCTCCTCCTGTGGTCGCGGGTTCGAACCCCCCTGCTGCCCTTTAAAGTTTTTTCTTTTTTAAAAATACTAAACGGACTCGGAAAATTCCATAAAAATATTCTAAAAATTCCTAAAAATATCTAGAATATTTCTAAAACATTTTAAAATAGTTCTAAGGACTTTAAGAACTTCAATATGGAAATTTCGGGGCGTTACACAGACACACATTCCTTCGGTCCTGCATCCAGGGTTAGTCCAAAACACAATAATAATAATTTATTAGATTTATACAACCTTAGCTGTCTTGGTTCTGACTTTGGTCTCCAAAATGGAGCCCTAGGTCGAACCGACGCCTACTGTTCCCTCGACGGGGAACGCGTCCTCACCTACTCCTCTCGGGAGAAATTACCTGATGCCAACCGTTCCTCTGGTTGGACTTTTGCCTGACGATCCTTTGTCAGGTCTTGTAAACTTGCAGTCCTTCGCCAGTTGCCTAGCAGTCCTTCACTAGGGCTTCAGTCCCAGGCTGTCCTTTGCCTGGAGCCTAGCAGTCCTTCGCTAGGGCTTTGGATACTGGCAGTCCTTCGCCAGTTACCTAGCAGTCCTTCGCTAGGGTTTTGGATACTGACAGTCCTTCGCCAGTTGCCTAGCAGTCCTTCGCTAGGGCTTGGATGCTGGCAGACCTTCGCCAGTTGCCTAGCAGTCCTTCGCTAGGGCTTGGTTGCTGGCAGTCCTTCGCTAGGTGCCTAGCAGTCCTTCGCTAGGGCTTGGATACTGGCAGTCATTCGCCAGGTGCCTAGCAGTCCTTCGCTAGGGCTTTTTCTGCACACTCAGTGAACAACATTAGATCACAAATAAACTTAACTTTGAATCCTTTGCCAATATCAAAACCAGGTTCGATATGGTGCTTCTTGCACTAACAAAGTTAACTCCACTTGCAAGGATGCTGAAATTGCAGCTGAATTTGCAGCTGATAGAGCTTTCGGCCACCCTGTTAGAAGATGATTGAAGCTGTTCTTTGCTTAGAAATCAGAAGCACCTTACTAAATGCTGAATTGCAGTTGTACCTTGCTAATCTGAAGACTGAACAGAGCTGAGCAAATCTGAACTGCAGCAAGGGAGAGCTTGAAATTGCTGCCGAGTGCTGGAATTTGATCTCCAGCTGAAGTCAACCTGAATTGAAGGCTGATGAAGTTGGAATTGAAGCCGAATTGAAGCTGAATTGAAGCTGAGATATTTCTACTTTGAGCTGCTGAAATGATACAAACTGCTGTGCCAAGTTTAAATACACTCACTGAAAAATTCAGCACTACATTACAGGGGACAGAACTAAAAATTACAGTGCTGGAATTTCACTTTCCATTCGATGCAAGCTCTTATTGATGATTAATTTGTTTGCGAAATCAGAGAATGGCAAGGAATCTGCAGTGGATGCAAAAACTTTGAAGCAGAAAAAGGTTATGCCGAAATGGAAAAGAAGTGGCAAGTTAAGTATCAAGAGATGGAATCCAAAAGTAAATAATTCGAAGAAGAACAAGATATTTCAGTAGCAATAGGTTGCAATGGATATCTCCTGCCACTTATCAAATCTGAGAAGAAGCTGAGAAGCAGGAGGAAATTCTGAGCTCCTGAGAAGTTATAAAAGCTGGAAAGAAATCAGGAAGTGGAAAAAAAAAGTTATTGCCAAAGTTGAGTTTTATGAACTTAAGAGAATTGAAGGAAATCATTATGCCAAGTTTCGGGCAGAGGTTCTATGTGAATTCAGCAAATTTAAGAGCTGTGCCATTACAAATCAAGATGAATTGCAGTTGTAGCAAATTTAAGAGCTGAAACAAACTGCATTGCAAGCTATCAAAACAAATCTGAAAAAAGAATGTGAAATCTGCCGACAGTGATTTGGAGTTGCTGGAATGACAAAAAAATTGAATACAAGCTGAAGGTGAAGCAAGCTGCAAAATGCTGTAAAAATTCTGTGAAGAGCTGTTGTGGAATTGGCAAGGAAAAAAAAAGAGATTGGTAGTGCAGTTTTTGAGCAGAACTTGTGTCAACTTGAGGCTGAATTGGATTTTTCTGGGCTGTGAATCAGAGAGAAAAATTCGGAAATGCATCAAAGAATGTTGAGTACATCACAGCTGATCAGAAACAGAATGGTGGATGCTGGGATGCTTTAAATCAGAACAGGAAAAATCAGAGAAAAAAAAATGTAGTGCCAAAATTCCAAGTGAAGCATTTAGGTTTTCCACTACCATTTGCTCAACTACTCCTATATGCTAACTGATGTAAGGCAACTAGAAAATTGCAAGGTATCAAAGTGATGTTGAGAAGCCGAAATTTGAAGAAAAAAAAAAGAAGAGACAAATTGGCACGTAGATGGGAAATTGGCACATTGAACAAGGAAGGTGTCTTCATCCAAATCAAAGGCAATTATTTAAGTTTGACTTCACAACACTTTTGAGATCATTAGGGGACTGTATAGAGAAGCAAGGAGCATCAAAAATATCCTCAAGCACTCAAGTATTCTACTTTATCAATATTTCCATTTTTCTTGATTTTTATTCCACTCCTTACCATGTTCCATGTTTTCACTTGTTTTTGTAGATGTGAATCCTAATCATGACTAATGGTGGAGATTAGATAATAAGCAAGCCTATGGTAGTGCAAGAAGTATGTGTGTTTGAGTGAGCTCCACTTCCATCATCAACTTAGAACTTAAGGAGAGAGCCATCAAAATTTTCCTTGAAAGGCTAGTGAGTTGAATTCATCTCGATGACTAATGATGGATGAAAAGGCTAAGTTGTTGATTTAAGGACAAGATACTAGTCCATAGAGCTTAGATTTTTGAGAATTGACAACCTTAGGTAATTTCTTTTCATTTGCTTCTAATTATGCTTAAGTAAATCTAAGGGATACATACTTAGTGTTTTCGCGAGACGCTCAAGGTTAAGTGTGGGGGAGTTGATAGATACTATTTTATTGATTATTTGAGTTGCTAAAATCCATGTTTGACCTATGTTTTTATTGCTAAAATTATGAAATTGCCATAGGTTTTAGAACTTACTCTTATTTTGGACTTAATTACAAATTTACACATATTTGGATTAATTAGCCACTAAATTTTAGATCTATTTTTTGTAGGCATGAAAGGTTCATGGACCTAGGGCATACTGGGTCAAACTTGAGTCAGAAGTGGAACTGGATCGAATTATCAAGCTTACGATTAATCCGGGCCGTCCGATTCAAAAGCGGCTAGATCTGAGCCATCCGGGACCATCTGAAGCAATCCGAGCTAGGGTTAGGGTTGATCAAGCACTTTGATCAAGATCTGAAGGTTTCATCCCAATCAGAGCTAAATCAACCGTTGGATCAAGCTCGGAGGGCTCTAGATCGTCCATTCAAAGATTTGGTTGATCTGGACCATCCGTTGCACATCTGGAGGATCCGAGCTACCACGAGGCAGATCCCGACCCCTGATCAACATCATAAAAGTTTGGGTCAAATCAGATGAAGATCAGCCGTTGGATTGAGCTAAAGAAATCTGGGCCGTCCATGCTTAAGTATTTAATCAAATGTTTCCCTGCCTTCAGCCTTCGTCGCGTCTTCACTGTTCTTCGTGTTCTTCAGCCATTTTCATCGCTTTTGCAATTTTTTTCATCTAAGAAGGCGTGACCACCTCCATTCCATTCCTAGATCAAGATTTGAATCGTGGGTGATAGTCTCCTTGAAGAATTCAGTTCCATTTGCGCCGGAACAGGGATTGTTTGAGGGTTTCGGCAATTCCTCAGTCCGATCACTTGCTTCTCATCCACAATCCATTTCCAAGCGTATGAGCCACTTGTAGGGGTTCTCAGGTGAGCTCAGAAGCTTCCCAAATCATCATCGTAGCTCCATCAGTTGAGATAGAGTGAAATCGGATTGCAAATTCCAGCTAAGCGCAGATTTGAGCAGAGTCGACTTCAGAGATGATTTCCCACTGATTTGCTGAGCCTAGGGGTTCGAAGCCAGCTCTTGCTTGACGACCAAGAAGATTTTGAGCTCGGGAAGGAATCGAGGAGTAGTTTTCCTTAGTTTAATTTCTGTTTTTAGCTGTAGTTTGCATTTCTGCCGAATTCTGTTCTATTTTCTGCAATTTTCTGTATTAGCTGTTTAAGAGTGGTTTCTGAATTGTTTAACTTAAGTAGGTTTCGAATCTTCAAGTTAATTAGTTGGGTGAACTTGTTAGTGATCAATCGACTTTAAGTTTAGTATATTTTTTCTGTTAACAGTTTGCGTGCCAATTCCAGCTAGCATGCCAAGTTCATTCCTGAATTTTCAGTTTTGATTCTGTCTTCCTTTCTTTGCTTCAGTTTATGTCTGAATGGATAGTTTATTTCTGAATCAGTAGGTTTATTACTCCTTAAGCTAGTTTCGAGCAGTGTTCCTAGTTAGTCAATTTTGAATTTGCATCCAATTAGTGTTCCATTTCAATTTCGCATAAATTGCTGAATTTCTGCACATGAACTTGTTTATTTTCGGTTTGTGTCTTAAGTGAACTGTTTGGGACTGGTTTTCTTCATTCATTCCTGCCAAGTTCTTAATTGATAGTGTGCTTTTCAAATTGCATTCGGTTAGCTGCATTTCTGAACTGCTAGAAGTAGTTTTAGGCACAAAAATTCAATTTTTGGCACAAAGATTTCAGCTTGCGTGCCAAGCTGTTTCAGGCATTGTTTTCACATCAGTTTTCACTTGTCTTTTGGTGTAGGATAGCTCTTGATATCTATTGATATCACCTTTAGCTATTATGAATTTTCCCTGCTTTAGTTAGCTGTAGAAGCTTCAAAGTTGAGTTGAGTTTAGTGCTTGATCAATTTCTGAATTTCGCATGCTTTAATTTGTATCAAGCTTGTTTGTTTCCAAAATCTGCCATCACTGTGTTTATTCAATTGCTCAGCAATAAGATTGCATCTAATATCCATTGTGTGCCCCTTTTTAATATCAATTTAGCCACCTTGATTGAGTTGGTTCACCTCCAATTGAGATATCATTCACTATCGTTGTTTAGTTCCTTTGTTTAGTTTGTTTTTATTTTTCTTGTGCTTCCATTCCGAATTCATAACCCAAAACCCAATTACGTATTTGAAACCCAGAAACACAAACGACACATAAACACGAGCTCGAATCAAACACGACAACTAGCCCCGAGAAAAAATACGACCAGTGACCCCTTTACTACACTTTCATATTTCTGATAGCAAAAAGGGTTTCCAGCATTTTATAAATATTTTAAATTTGAGACCCACATTCGTGACAGTCTATTTTTGGTCCGTCAAGCAGGCCGAAGAACGCCAGTGAAATCAGAAGCTTCCTCGGGCTGGCAGGCTATTATCAAAATTTGTGGAGGACATTTCGAGAATTGCAGCCCCTCTAACGGCTCTCACCCGGAAGAATAAAAAGTACGAATGGACGGAAAACTATGAAAGGAGTTTCCTGGAACTAAAAAGAAGACTTACAAGTGCTTCAATTCTTACTCTTCCGGAAAGTAACCAGAGCTTCCACATGTACAGCGACACCTCCAAATTGGGACTCGGAGCTATACTTATGCAGAGTGGTAAAGTCATTGCCTACGCCTCTAGACAACTCAAAGAACATGAAAAGATCTACCCCTCTCACGATCTAGAACTGGCCGTCGTGGTCTTCGCTCTCAAAATATGGAGGCATTATCTATATGGAGTGCAGTGTAGGATTTATATAGACCACCAGAGTCTGTGATACTTCTTCACTCAGAAAGACCTAAATATGAGACAACGCCGATGGCTTAGTTAGTGAAGGACTACGACTGCGAGATCTTCTACCATCCAGGGAAGGCAAACAAAGTGGCTGATGCTCTTAGCCGGAAGTCCAGTGCACCTTGATGTCCTTATCGGTATTACCCCGCCCACTTGAAAGAGAAATTATGAATTACGGGGTTGAGATCATTTTCGGACGGCTTTCTACCATGACAATATCACCGACGCTGTTCGACGACATATTAAAAAACAAAATGGTGATCCGAGTATTCAGAGAATCAAGTAGGAGATTCTAGAAGGAAAGGGCGATGGTTTTTGTATTGCCGACAGTGAAGTATTATACCTTAGGGATCGTCCATGTATCCCTAATGATCTGGAGCTGCGGAAGAAAATATTAGCAGAAGCTCACGAAACCCCTTATTCGATGCATCCGGGATCCACCAAAATGTATCAAGACCTGAAGGAGAAATTCTGGTGGTTCGGTATGAAGAGGGGCGTGGATCAGCATGTCAGCACTTGCCTGACCTGCCAACGAGTGAAAGAGGAACACTAGCGACCCGGAGGAGTTCTGCAGCCACTTCCAATTCCGGAATGGAAATGGGAAGATATCTCTATGGATTTCATTTCAGGACTTCCCAAGACTATGAACGGATATGATGCGATATGGGTAATTGTGGACAGATTGACGAAGTCTGCCCATTTCCTAGCAATCAAGATGACCTATTCGATTGAGCAACTAGCTCAATTATATGCTAAGGAGATAATCAGACTTCACGGAGTTCCCAAGACCATCATCTCAGATAGGGACGGTCGCTTTACCTCACATTTTTGGGAATGCGTCCAGAAGTCTCTTGGCACTAAACTACGATTCAGTACCGCCTTTCACCCTCAGACTGACTGGCAAACTGAACGAGTGAATCAAGTACTGGAGGACATGTTACGAGCTTGTGCCCTAGATTTCAAAGGGAGTTGGTGCCAATATCTGTGCTTAGTAATTTGCTTACAATAATAGCTACCAAGTTACTATCGGAATGGCACCTTATGAAGCTTTGTACGGGAGGAGATGTAGGTCTCCGATCTATTGGTACGAAGGTGGCGAAAAGAAGGAAATGGGGCTCAAGACGGATTTTATCAATGACACCACCCGAGCTATACAGAACATCCGACAACGAATAGAAGCTGCTCAGAGCCGGCAGAAGAATTATGCGGATGTCCGACGTAGGCCCCTGGAATTCGATGTTGGAGATTTGGTATTCCTCAGAATGGCCCCTATGAAAGGGGTAACGAGATTCGGGAAGAAAGGAAAACTAAGTCCACGTTATGTGGGACCGTACCAGATCTTGAAAAGAGTCGGCAAGGTGGCTTATGAGCTGGAGCTGCCCAAGAGATGTCGGCTATTCAAAACGTGTTCCATGTGTCGATGCTCAAGAAGTGTATTTCAAACGCAGACCAAGTGATCGAGCCGCAGACAGTACAAGTTTAGGAGGACCTATGTTTTGAAAGCCGACCTATCCAGATCCTTGATCGGGAAGTCAAAAAGCTAAGGAACAAGGAGGTACCCTTAGTCAAGGTCCTATGGCAAAGTCAACGGTTCGAGGAAGCCAACTGGGAATGCGAGGACGAGATGAGACGCAAGTACCCGGAGCTTTTCTAAGTTCGAGGATGAACTTTCACGAGGTATGGGGGATTGTAACGCCCGTAAAGTCCTCTCAATATTTTTTTTAAACTATTGATCATGCCTATATGGATTTTTGAGTAACATATGAATACTAGCATGAACCTTAGCATGATTTCTTATATGGATTAAAAAGCTAAGTACTAATGGCCTTACATGGACCCTTCTAGTACCATGGCTATTAGTGGACCTTGGGTAAAATTTTAATATAAATAGAAATGAGTTCCAATTAGGAATATTAGCATAACTCTTGGTGGGCTCTTATGTGGGCCTTGACAAAAATAAGAGTAAATGGAATAAAAAGAAAGTGCATGCACCAAGGTTGAACCTTGGACCTAGAATAGAGGCAAAGCCTCATCATATATGTACTAACAAATTCACCTAGCAATGGAGTGCTATTGGAAAAGAAAGAAGATTTTAGTTGAGGCTAAAGGAGTTGAAGAGGCACCATGTGAAGAGGCACCATGCCCCTTCACTTAGTATAAAAGAGATGGATGAGAAGTGAAGAGACACTTAAGTTATTTCTCTCCTCTTTTCTTCCCCCAAGACTCTTCCTCTCCCCTCTTCTTCCTCCTCCTTGCCGAGACTCACAAGGGAGTTTTACCTTGGAAAACTTCACAAGAGGACTCCCTCTTGAAGATCCAAGGTTTCCTACAAGGCTACAAGGGCAAGGGGTGTTCTAAGGTCAAGAAGGTCTTCACTTTTTCTCTATTTAAGGTTTATAACCAAGACAACAAAAGGTAAGATTCCCTCACCTGTGGTATAATATCTTTTATGTTGTCTTTCTTGATTTAAGATTTGTTTGGGATCTATGTTGAGAAAACTATGGATTAGGGCTCCTTATAAGTTTTGGCCAAGCACCATTTTAGGGCTTGGGATGATGTTAAAACCTCATTTATACTTCCTAATGCTTTCTTATGATAAAATAAGAATGAATTGTGAGTTGTGGAATTTTTTGTAGCACCCGAATCCCCTTATGAAGTTTTCGGCCCCCTCCCCTTTTCATGGTTAGGATTAGATCTAACCCTCCAAGCATTCTTATTATAATTCCCTATGATACAATGGATGTTAATTGTGAGTTATACAAATTTTCCATGACCTTGTGACCCCTCTAGGGTTTCGGCCAAGACCCCTTTCCATGCTAGGAATTAGGGTTAGGCCCAATCATGTGTTCTAATAGCTTCCTATGGCATTGTATGTATGGTATAGGCGTTACTTTAGTTATGGTACCTCACATGTTGCTTGAATAATGGGACTTTCATTTACAAACTTTCGTCCAATCACCTAAGTCTAAGGTTTGGCTTAGGCTAAGGTTTCAAGTGTACTTGTTTATGTCTCATTATGATGTAAATATATGTTCAAGTATGTTGTATGAATTTTCTGGTGCCTAAACCCTAACTTTATGTGCTATGCATCATGACCTTGTATGCTTATGTTATGTGCCATGTTTTAGTAGGTTTTAATTCATGGATATTTTAAACCATATACCATGAACACATGTGTTGTGAAGTATGCATCATGATTATGTAGAATTATGCATGCATTATGCTAAATGCCTTGAACATATGTATTATGATATATATATTATGGTTATGTAGCCCTACGCATGTTTTATGTTGAATGTCATGAACCTATGTAGTATGTATCATGTTCATATGGATCCTACCCATGCATGCTTTATGATAGATACCATGATCATGTATGCTATGTGATATGTACCATGTATGAAAAAAACTTACCCATGCATGCTTACCTTATGTACCATGATCATGCATGCTTTATGAACTAAGATGATGTTTACGCCTTTAAGGCATAATTATGTATGTATGTCATGCCTTATGAATTAAGATGATGTTCATGCCTCTAAGGCATAATGATGTGTGCATGACATACCTTATGAATCAAGTCTATGTTTGTGCCATTAAGGCATAATGATGTTATGCAATAACTATGAATGATGAAATGCTAAGTGTGCTATATACCATGCTTCATGTATTAAGATCATGTTTATGTCTTTAATTATGCTATGTAAGTTCTATGACTGATGAAATGCCAAGAGCAATTTCTTATGATGTAAAAAGAAGCATGTGATGTTATTTTACTTTATGGATGGGCTTGTACCGGACCCAAGTAGGGTCCAAGGGATGGGCTCCTTAGAAAGCCTCGGTTCTGGGACTACCGTAGCTGTCCAACAGGGATGGGCTCCTTAGAAAGCCTTGGTTCTGGACTAATGATAAGTACCATTTTTTGTGATTATTTTAGATGTTAAAATCCATGTTTGACCTATGTTTTTATTGCTTATTTGTGATTTTACCCTAGGTTTTAGGATTTCCTCTTATTTTGGACTTAATTGCAAATTTACAGATTTTTTGGATTATTTGGCCACTAATTTTCTGATATATTTTTGTAGGCATGGAAGGATCCTGGACCTAGGGCATACTGGGTCAAACTTGAGTCGGAAGTGGAACCGGATCGAATTATCATGTTTTGGATTAATCCGGGCCGTCCGATTCAAGAGCGGCTAGATCTGAGCCATCCGGGACGATCTGAAGCAATCCGAGCTAGGGTTAGGGTTGATCAAGCTCTATGATCAAGATCTGAAGGTTTCATCCCAATCAGAGCTAAATCAACCGTTGAATCAAGCAAGGAGGGCTCTAGAGCGTCCAATCACAGATAGAGTTGATCTGGACCATCCGTTGCACATTTGGAGGATCCGAGCTACCACAAGGCAGATCCTGACCCCAGATCATCATCATAAAAGTTTGGCTCAAATCAGATCAAGATCTACCGTTGGATTTCATCCGATCAATCTGGATCGTCCATTGATGGCTATTTAATCAAAAATCACCGCAGCCTTCTCCTTTGTCGCGTCTCCGCCGCACTGTTCATCTGCTTCGTTTCTTCTTCAGTTTTTAGCTAGTTCTTCATTCAAGGGGGCGCGACCACTCAATCTCGACCTCGGATCAAGTTTTGGATCTTTGGGGATCGATTCCTTGAAGAATTCGGCTCCATTTGCGCCGGAACAGGGATTGCTTGAGGGTTTCGGCAGTTCCTCAGTCCGATCATTGGTTTCTCTTCCACAGTCCATTTCCAAGCTTCTGAGCCATTTGTAGGGGTTCTCAGATGAACTTAGAAGCTTCCCAAATCATCATCTCAGCTCATTCAACTGAGAAAGAGTGAATCGGATCAAAACTTCCAGCCAAGCGCAGAATTGAGCCGAATCAACTTCAGAAATGGATTTCCACTGATTTGCTGTGCCTAGGTGTTCGAAGCCAGCTCTTGCTTGACGACCAAGAAGAACTTGAGCTTAGGGAGTGATTGAGTTTAGTTTGCTTAGTTAATTTCAGTTTTCTTAGCTGTAATTTAAGTTCTACTGCCGTGTTCTGTTTCTGAATTCTTGTTTCAGCTACTGTAGTTAACCATTCGGGTTTAATTCTACTTAATTAGTGGTTTTAATTTGTTCTTCTATTAGTTAGCTAGTTTGTTTAGTTAATACTCCACTTAATTTCAGTTGATTTGCAATTTTAAGCTTGTGTATCAGATTTTCAGCTGCGTGCCAGTTTTTAGCTGCGTTCAGCCTTTTGCTTGCGTTTCAAACTCTATTTCTGAATTTCTGAATTCAATTTGTTTAGAACTGATGTGAAATTTGAATTCGATTTGTGTAGAACTGATTGTTGACTCTTCATTGAAATTGTCCAGAACTAATCTGAAATTGTAAGAATCTGAATTTCTGCATTCGTACCTTGTCTGAATTTTTCATTGTCAAGCTGTTCATTTCTGCAATTTACAGTGTGTAGTGGCTGAAGTGGTTTCAGATGAAGTACTAGCTCAATTGAATTGTTTCTGAAGTAGATTGGTGTCATGGAATTCAGTTAAACCTGTTTGTTCTGTTTCTGACTTGTAGCTGCAACTCTGAGTTAGGTCCTGCAGTTCTGTGTTTCATATTTGCCTGTGATGCATCTTGGCGTATCAGCTGGTTTATGAATTTTTGTTTCACAGCAAGCTGAGTGTTCATTTGTTTATGCATTCAATTGTTACTGAATCTTGCAGTTGAGTTAATGCTTCAAATTCGTTTGCTGTACAGTAGATTGAAGTTCTGCAATTAGTATCACTTAGGCTCAACAGTTTTATTTCTGTCTGATAACTTGATTCATTTCTGCCATTTGTATCAAGTAGGGTTCGGCAATGACTTGTACCAAGCTAAGTACATTTGATAGAGAATTTTGGCACCTGCTTTCAGCTTACGTGTACTCAGCTTGATGAGAATTCTAACTTTATTTCTGCACAATTAGTACATAGCTTAGGCAGTTTATATCAATTGAAACTTGGAATTAAGTGAATCTTGCTTGCTTAACATTCGGTTTGGATGGATTGATAAATCCTGAAGTCGATTACAAGGTGTGGTGTGCTATTCCGGTTTGAATCAGTTGAATCCTAATGGATGGAGGTTTGCATTAGTTGATTGAGATTTTCCATTGGTTGAGTCCATAAATTGCCATTACCTTGTTTAAGTTTGATAGGTCAAGTTTCTTCCTTTTCTTCATGCGATTTCATTTCATGTTTGCAACCCCCAAAACCCAATTTCATTTGAAACCCAAAACTCTTGACGACACCTAAATACAAGCGCGAATCAAACAAACCTTCAACTAGTCCCTGAGAAAAATACGACCTGTGGCCCCTATATTACATTTTCAGATTTTGAGTTGTAAAAGGGTTTCCAGCATATCATTCATTCATTTATTTATATTTAAATTTGATGAGCCCATACATTTCGTGACAAATTAATTAGTATATTTGGGCTCGTCAAATTTTTGGCGCCGTTGCCGGGGAAGCAACTAGTTGATTTGTTTGATTTTTGCTTGTATACTTTTTGACATATCTTAGGGTTCTATTTTATTGTGCTTATTCTTTCATATACGGTTGCTGCCATTTTTCTTGTTTGATTTGTGACAGGGCTGCAAATTCAAAATGGGGTCAAAAGAGATAGAAAAGACATTGGAGGAGATAAGAAATGTGTTAAAGGAGTGGGACTACCAACTAGAACATAAAGCTCAGTCATCTGCTTACCAGAAGCCACCTCAGCCACAATTTCAGCCTCTCCAGCAATTTCAACAGCCACCACAGCAAGATTTCCAACAATTTCAGCCAAATTCCAGCAATTTCCAGAATTTACAGAATTTTCAGAACAGGCAGCCAATTTTCCAGAATTTTCAGCCCGGTTTTCAGCAATTTCAGCCCAATTTTTAGCAACCATTTCAGCAATTTGAAACTCAATTCCAACAATACAATCAAGGGCAGCAAAGTTTTCAATCATTCCAGTTTTTCCAGTGCAAAACCAACAAAATTTTCAGCCTACATAGCCCTTGAACCAGTTTTCATAGCCCTACAATCAAGGGTTTCAAGGGCAGAATTTTCAGCCTTCGGCACCTAATTTTCCAGCTCAAAATCAAAACTTTCAGGGCTACATTTCCCAGCAAAATTTTCCAGCATATCAGCCCTCTAATCAGCCCTTTAATCAGCCTCAACAGCCATGTTTTCAACCAAATCAGCAAGCTCAAAATTTTCAGCCTACTTCATCCTTTCAAAATCAGTCAAGGAGCTATGCTAACCAAGGAGGCTTTGAGAATCTTAATGAGAATGAGGCACAACAACAAAGAATGGAGGAAATTTATCAACTAGTTGTACAATATCATCAACAACAGCAAAGGCTTCAAGACATAGAAAGAGGCGTTGGACAAATTGCTAGTCAAATGAATCAAATGCAAGTTCAAGGTGACCCTAGTGCAGGGCCAAATCTTTCTTTAATGGATCTTGCAATTTTAGAAGAAGAAGAAGAAGAATACATTAAAGTTTGGGCACCTACAGCATGCATTCCTCAGAAGACTCCTATTCAAAATCCAATTCCAAATTGTTCAGCTCCAAAAGAAGAAATTGAAGCTCCACAGGACCATTCTAGACTTTTATTTTCTGATGATAGCATTATTGATGGTCCTAATTTTTCTGACACTGTTGTTGCAGATATTACAAGAGAAGCATGCAGAGGAGATGATTCCATAGGTGTAGGGGACTGCACTAAGCCCCAGGGACCACCACAAGATTTAGAGAATGAACCAGAAAGTGTAGGGACTTGCATGGTGGAAGCAAGCACCCAAGGATCACCAGTTGAATGTCCACCAGAGCCTGAGGCTGAAGAGGAGTTTGAACATGACCAGGAGGAGACCACAGATACACCTTCAGGTATTATCCAGCACACTCAGGTAAGTATTTCTCCTCTTTCTTCAGAAAAATGCAGTGAGGTACCTAGGGATGACTTTATTGATTCTGATGAATTTATTGATATACCTTGTGTAGAAATTGTTTGTGAAAATCCAATAGAGGTACCAAACATTGATTTCATTGATCGTACTGGATTACTTGATACATCTCTTGCTATGGATAGTGAAATAATTTTAGAGGCACCCATAATTGATGTAGTTTGTTATGATGAATCTTTAGATACATCTTTTGTGGATATGACTAGTGAAAATTTTTTAGAAGTGCCTGAAATGGATGTTATTTATTTTGATGAATCTCTTGTTATGTCTTATGCTGAAAATGAATGTGAAAAACTTTTGGAGATACCTGATATTGATTTGATTGGCTGTGACACATTGCATGATACACCCTGGATGGAAAATAATTGTGAAATTTCTATTGATGAGCCAGACATTGATTTCTTTATTTGTGATGAGCCTCTGGATGCAAATTTAGTAGGAAATAATTTTGAAAATTTCATTGAGGCACCAAGAATTGATTTATTTGAATATGATGCAGTTTTGGATTCATTTAATGCAGAGACTGAATTTATATCATTTCTTTCTGACCCTGAACACTTGAGAGAGGTATTACATTGTTTTGCAGGGTCCAGAAGACTTCAGGAGTGGGTATTCCAACTGAACAGACTCCAGCCTCCTGGAAGGACTTCTGAAGGGCATCAAGGAGGAGATGATCTGACTTTAATTAAAAGCACTCCATCCCTTGAATGACTCTTGAACCTGAATCGCCTGAGGCCACCAGAGCAAAATATTGTGAAATTCAAGTGTGGGGGAGTTCCAAATCTCCCAGCCACCCAGACTCCTCCACTACCAAGATGGAGGCTACTTCTGGATAGACTCCGTCCACCAGAATAAAAGGGGAGTTTGATTTTTCTTGTATTTTTCTTTTATTTCATTTTTCATTTTCATGCTTCCTAGAATTAGAATTTTCCTTTGAACTGAGTCCTTGTAAATAAATGCATGTTATTTCTTTTGTCACTTTCTCTTGCATGATTAGGAATAAAAGTATCCCTCTAGATTATCCCATAGCATTTTAGAATCTTTTGGAAAATAAATTAAATTTGGTTGTCGAAACTTAGGATTTAAGATCATGGATGAAATCTTGAATGCTTGAGTACTACTTTGCTTTAGATGCTTGATTGAGGAGTTGAGATGAATCATTTTTACCTAGTGAGGTTTAGCCTTATATTTGAGACACATACATGTTATTGTACTCTAGAACTTGCTTCGGTTCTTTCAAAATCATATTTCAATGATTGGATCACATCTATAGAGGCTAATCCATTTGTTTCCCTTTCTACTTCAATTTTTAACAAAAAAAAAATCATGTTCATTCCATTTTTCTCTACTTATTTCTTACACTTACCCTCACTTTTCTTTGGACTTGTTGTTTGATTTGTTTCTAATGTTATTTTGCCTGAGACGGACAAAGATTTAAGTGTGGGGGAGTGATTGGTGATTTGGAATCAATTTTTATCAAGGATGAAATTCATGTCGAAAAAAAAAAAAAAATTTGTGCCAAAATGAAGTTATCTTGGGTCGGAATTGGCTTGGATGAAGAATTGAGAAGTTGGAATTATGGAAGTCTAGATCAGCAACACCTTGTTAGGATTTGAATTGAAGCCGAACCAAGCTGGAAAAATCTGAAATAAAGTGCAGAAAAGTGGAAGCAAATGTAGAAATCTGTAAAAATCAGAGGAAGGCTGAAAAGAAGTTTAAGGGAGGCTGAATTGAAGCTTTTTGAAGCAAGGAAATACAGGAAAGTCTGCAGCCGAAAATCTGAGCTTGCAATGCTGAATCTGAGTTTGCCGAGTGTTGAATTTTAGGGCTGATGAATGAAGAAAACAAGCTGAAAAATCTGTGCAATAACAAGAGAACAAAATCTGTGATAAGTGAAGAGAATCTAAAAAAATCTGTGCCAAGAAAACATCTATGAAGCATGATTTGGTCAGCAAGTCTTGGAGTTGGAATCATGGAAATCAAAATGTTGTGTTTGAATCTGAATTGAGGGCTGTAAAAATCTGAATTGAAGCTGAACAGCAGCTTAATTTAAGCTGGAATCCGAAATAGTTGGATCTAATTCTCCCCTTTTAGTTGATGCTAATTGCTCTGAGTGATCAAGGAAGGTAGTGAAGTGAAAGGAAAGGAAAGGAAAGTGCTGATCAAAATGCAGTAAAAGCAGAGATTACAATGCAGTGAAGGCATTTTCGAAAAGCAGTGAATGAAGTTGGCTGAATTCAACATGCTGATCAGGAATTTTCGAATGGAACAACTGAGATTATCCACTGATAGTTGGTACTAATTGCTGTGAAGAATCCGAGAATAGCATGGATGAGAATGCAAGCTGAAAATCTGCAGCTGAAAAAGAAAAGAATAAAACAGAAATGCAGTTTTTTGAGTAGAACTTGTGTCAACTTGAAGCTGAATTTCGGTTTTTCAAGGGCTGTGAATTAAAAAATGAAGCACACAAATGTGTCACAAAGTATTGAGTGAAATCATAGCTGATCAGAAACAGAATTTGGAAGCTGAGACAAAAGCAAAAAGAAAGAAAAAAAAACAGTTTGAGAAAATAAGAAAAGAAAAGAGAGAAACAAAGTTGGTACACAAAGTTGAAATTTGGCTCCATGAGATCATTGAAGTTTCTCCCATTAGAATCAAAAGCTTTATTCCATTTCATTTCTGACCTTGCTAGAGGATAAAAGAAGAAGAGAAAAATCAGAAAAGAGAAGAAAGAAACAAAAATGGCACACAAAAGGAAGAGTTGGCACATTGAAACCAAGGAAGGGATTTTTCATCCAAATCAAAGGAATTACTCAAGATTTACTCCACCACACTTTTGATATCATTAGAGGACTGTAAAGAGGGGCAAGGCACATTGGAAACATTTTTGAGCACTCAAGTCTTCCACTTTTTCAATTTTTCTATTTCCTTGGCTTTTACTCCATTTCTTATCATTTTCTATGTCTTTGATTTGTTTTTATAGTTGTTGATCCTATTCATGATTAATGGTGGAGATTAGATAATAAGCAAGCCTATGGTAGTGCAAGAAGCATGTGTGTATGAGTGAGCTCCACTACCATCATCAACTCAGAATTTAAGGAGAGAGCCACCAAAACTTCCCATGAAAGGCTAGTGATTTGAATTCATCTCAATGACTCATGATGGATGAAAAGGCTAAGTGTTGATTTAAGGACAAGATACTAATCCATAGAGCTTAGATTTATGAGAATTGACAACCTTAGGTAATTTCTTTTCATTTGCTTCTAATTATGTTTAAGAAAATCTAGGGGATACATATTTACTATTTTCACGAGACGCTCAAGGTTAAGTGTGGGGGAGTTGATAAGTACCATTTTTTGTGATTATTTTAGATGTTAAAATCCATGTTTGACCTATGTTTTTATTGCTTATTTGTGATTTTACCCTAGGTTTTAGGATTTCCTCTTATTTTGGACTTAATTGCAAATTTACACATTTTTTGGATTATTTGGCCACTAATTTTCTGATATATTTTTGTAGGCATGGAAGGATCCTGGACCTAGGGCATACTGGGTCAAACTTGAGTCGGAAGTGGAACCGGATCGAATTATCATGTTTTGGATTAATCCGGGCCGTTCGATTCAAGAGCGGCTAGATCTGAGCCATCCAGGACGATCTGAAGCAATCCGAGCTAGGGTTAGGGTTGATCAAGCTCTATGATCATGATCTGAAGGTTTCATCCCAATCAGAGCTAAATCAACCGTTGAATCAAGCAAGGAGGGCTCTAGAGCGTTCAATCATAGATAGAGTTGATCTGGACCATCCGTTGCACATCTGGAGGATCCGAGCTACCACAAGGCATATCCTGACCCCAGATCATCATCATAAAAGTTTGGCTCAAATCAGATCAAGATCTACCGTTGGATTTCATCCGATCAATCTGGACCGTCCATTGATGGCTATTTAATCAAAAATCGCCGCAGCCTTCTCCTTTGTCGCGTCTCCGCCGCACTGTTCATCTGCTTCGTTTCTTCTTCAGTTTTTAGCTAGTTCTTCATTCAAGGGGGCGCGACCACTCAATCTCGACCTCGGATCAAGTTTTGGATCTTTGGGGATCGATTCCTTGAAGAATTCGGCTCCATTTGCGCCGGAACAGGGATTGCTTGAGGGTTTCGGCAGTTCCTCAGTCCGATCATTGGTTTCTCTTCCACAGTCCATTTCCAAGCTTCCGAGCCATTTGTAGGGGTTCTCAGATGAACTTAGAAGCTTCCCAAATCATCATCTCAGCTCATTCAACTGAGAAAGAGTGAATCGGATCAAAACTTCCAGCCAAGCGCAGAATTGAGCCGAATCAACTTCAGAAATGGATTTCCACTGATTTGCTGTGCCTAGGGGTTCGAAGCCAGCTCTTGCTTGACGACCAAGAAGAACTTGAGCTTAGGGAGTGATTGAGTTTAGTTTGCTTAGTTAATTTCAGTTTTCTTAGCTGTAATTTAAGTTATACTGCCGTGTTCTGTTTCTGAATTCTTGTTTCAGCTGCTGTAGTTAACCATTCGGGTTTAATTCTGCTTAATTAGTGGTTTTAATTTGTTCTTCTATTAGTTAGCTAGTTTGTTTAGTTAATACTCCACTTAATTTCAGTTGATTTGCAATTTTAAGCTTGTGTATCAGATTTTCAGCTGCGTGCCAGTTTTTAGCTGCGTTCAGCCTTTTGCTTGCGTTTCAAACTCTATTTTTGAATTTCTGAATTCAATTTGTTTAGAACTGATGTGAAATTTGAATTCGATTTGTGTAGAACTGATTGTTGACTCTTCATTGAAATTGTCCAGAACTAATCTGAAATTGTAAGAATCTGAATTTCTGCATTCGTACCTTGTCTGAATTTTTCATTGTCAAGCTGTTCATTTCTGCAATTTACAGTGTGTAGTGGCTGAAGTGGTTTCAGATGAAGTACTAGCTCAATTGAATTGTTTCTGAAGTAGATTGGTGTCATGGAATTCAGTTAAACCTGTTTGTTCTGTTTCTGACTTGTAGCTGCAACTCTGAGTTAGGTCCTGCAGTTCTGTGTTTCATATTTGCCTGTGATGCATCTTGGCGTATCAGCTGGTTTATGAATTTTTGTTTCACAGCAAGCTGAGTGTTCATTTGTTTATGCATTCAATTGTTACTGAATCTTGCAGTTGAGTTAATGCTTCAAATTCGTTTGCTGTACAGTAGATTGAAGTTCTGCAATTAGTATCACTTAGGCTCAGCAGTTTTATTTCTGTCTGATAACTTGATTCATTTCTGCCATTTGCATCAAGTAGGGTTCGGCAATGACTTGTACCAAGCTAAGTACATTTGATAGAGAATTTTGGCACCTGCTTTCAGCTTACGTGTACTCAGCTTGATGAGAATTCTAACTTTATTTCTGCACAATTAGTACATAGCTTAGGCAGTTTGTATCAATTGAAACTTGGAATTAAGTGAATCTTGCTTGCTTAACATTCGGTTTGGATGGATTGATAAATCCTGAAGTCGATTACAAGGTGTGGTGTGCTATTCCGGTTTGAATCAGTTGAATCCTAAAGGATGGAGGTTTGCATTAGTTGATTGAGATTTTCCATTGGTTGAGTCCATAAATTGCCATTACCTTGTTTAAGTTTGATAGGTCAAGTTTCTTCCTTTTCTTCATGCGATTTCATTTCATGTTTGCAACCCCCAAAACCCAATTTCATTTGAAACCCAAAACTCTTGACGACACCTAAATACAAGCGCGAATCAAACAAACCTTCAACTAGTCCCTGAGAAAAATACGACCTGTGGCCCCTATATTACATTTTCAGATTTTGAGTTGTAAAAGGGTTTCCAGCATATCATTCATTCATTTATTTATATTTAAATTTGATGAGCCCATACATTTCGTGATAAATTAATTAGTATATTTGGGCTCGTCAACTACCGTAGCTGTCCCTAGGCTGAAGGTAGCCTAGTACCCTAGTAGGTCGAGACTAGCTACCTCGCATTTACTTAGGGATGCGCGCAAATGATGGATGTATATGGTACAAGCTGGGGCCCACTTGATGTTGAGATTTATGTTTAAGTACTTATAATTATGATTTTCAAATAAGCATCCTTATGTTATATGCATTTAACTCATACTAATCATTTTATGCACTTATCTCTCATGTTATGCATCTATTCCATGTCAAGTATTTTATATGCTTATGTTTTATGTCAAGAACTTATTTATGTTAAGTATTTTATGTGCTTATATTCTATGTCAAGTACTTCTTATGCCATGAGCTCTATGCACTTTCATTACATGTTAAGCACTTCTATATGATTATGTGTTTTCATGTACATCTATATGCCTCCTCATGTTAAATGCTTTATGAATACCTTCTCATGATATGCTTTTGTTTTATGTTACACTCTCTATGTTATGCCCTTTCCATTGACTATATGTGACGTATGATTTTAGTGAGTAGGAAAGGGTCTTACTAAGCCTATGTGCTTATAAGTGTTATTTTCTTATACTGTAGATCAAGCAAGAGGATACTAAGCTACGGGAAGCAGTAGGAGGGGCAAGTGTGTGTGGCAGTGACATGGAAAAGAAAAAGAAAAAGATCCTATTACTCATAATTGTCATATGTCTTATGTTTTGCATTGTCATCTTTAGTTTTCATGCTATACTTTATGATGGTTTTCCTAAAGAACAACTTACTAGGAAAATTTTATTACTTATGTTGCATGCTTATGAACAACTTATGTTGATTTCTATATCGTGCTTTATTGTTATACTTATCATTGCTAAATTATGATGTTAACATGCTATACCATGATGTATTCGTTTAGAACAATATGTTGGCTTCAAGCTTGATGGTAGGATAAGTTATGTTTAATGCAAGCATGTTCAGGAATGTTACGTCTCACATGCTATGTCTTACTTTTTTTATGTTATGACAATGCTAAGTTTACCAAGTAACCATGTTTAAGAATGATAGCTAAGAAATGTCAACATGATTCAAGTTTTAATTGCATGGTTTAAACGCATATATATGAAGTTTTAAATTATTCCGCTACATTAAGATCTCCATATGCGTATATGTACGTTCGCGTAGCGCCGTCTTTCGCCTACATCATAAGGCAGGAAGGGCGTGTGTTACATAAGTAACATGCTCCCCCTTAAATTATGATTCTCTCCCTATTATCTTAAAATATTGTATATTTCCTTTTGTATATGGAGATGATTTTTGAAGGAAACTTAAAAGATTAAAAAAAAAATTTCAGGGGTCCTCCTTTTTTTTAAAAAACAAACTAAATATCCTTTTTCAAAAAATATTATAAGGAATTCTAAGTAGTTAAGAAAGAAAATTTGAAAATCTAAGCATTTTATTGTATTAAATATTCCTAAATCTGACACAATCCTAGGAACCTTGTTGACCATAGGAAAATTTTCTATGTATCTTAGAGATTATCCAATCAAAATAAAATATTTTCAATATGTATATTTAATTTTTGAAAAACAATAAATTTCTTCATTTGGATTCCTCCCCAATTTGACACAATCCTAGGAAACCTTATTAACTATAAGAAAAACATTCCTATGTGTCTTGGAGATTTTAACAAACTCAAGAAATTTTCGAAAGATTTTCAGAGACGTTCAAAAGACGAAAGGATTTTGAAAAAATATTTTGGAAAGTGTGAATATTGTATTTTCAAAGTGTTTTTGAAAAGATACTACTATTTGAAAATATAGTATTTTTGAAATTTCTAATACTTCTTTTAATTTGAACTCCTCGTAAACCTGACACTGTCCTAGTAGGCTTATTGACCACAAGCTAATCTTCCTCTGAGTCTTAGGGTTTGATTCAAACAATAAGAAATTTACAATATTTAAAAAAATACTAAGTTTAGAAAAAAACTTTTGAAAACTACTTTTATTTAATGATTTGAAAAACAAATTCTCCTTTTTCTCTCTACTTTTGAAAAGATAAAAATATAAATACAAGAGAAAATACCACAGGAGATATAAATACCATAGGAGATATAGATACAAGAGAATTTTTTAAAAAAATACAGAAGCCCAAATATATATATATATATATATATAAATCAAATCCCGAACTGTAAATATTTTTCTAAGTAAAAAAAAATCTATGTGAAACCTAAGGTGACTTTTCCTTAACTTATTTTTCCAAAAAATGATTGTCCAAAAGAATTTCATTGTATAGAAATGTTTGAAAAAAAAATTAAATTATGTAATTTTCAGGTAAGTGAATGAATAGAAACCTAAACCATTTAATGAATAAGTATAAGTACAGTGATCATAGTTTGAAAAGTTAAATTTAATTTTTGAAGATTTTGAAATTAATTAAAAATGTTAAATTTGAATTTTGAAAAATTATATTATCTTTGAATTTTGAAAAAGTTGAATTAAAATTTGAAATTAATTATTAATGTTTGAATTCTGAAAAATTATGTTTGAATTTTGAAAAGATGAGTTTAAATTATGAAAAATTATTAAGATTAGATTTGGAAAATATCTAAGTTAAATTATGAAAAATGTTAAAGTTAAAATTTGAAAAATGTTTAAGTTAAAATTTGGAAATGTTTAAGTTAAAATTTGGAAAATGTTTAAGTTTAAATTTTGAAAAATGTATAAGTTAAAATTTGAAAAATGTTTAAGTTTAAAATTTTGAAAGATTAAATTTAAGTTGAGTTCATAATTTTAAATTATAGCTTGAGTATTTAGATAAGGTAAAATTTATTAGATGTGGGGTTGGTTGGGTTGTACTAATCTTTTATGCCCAAAGCATCTCACCCATTTCTATGTGACAAAATAGGGAATCCTTATCTGTTTTGTGAGATGCGTCAAATTTTAGCTTTGAATTTAAATTAAAAGCTATGTTTTTATTGAACTTTGAGTTAGATTCATTTTTAACAAGTAGTAAATTGAAAATAAATTTCAATAATCAGCTTCTACGTCTCATCGAGGCACAGGGGCCTTCTTGGTTAACGGAGCAACAACCCTTTCCTACACAAAGCCTTTTAAAGAAATTGTATTTTCAAATTACTCTTTATGAAACCCTAGTCTAACTAGTCGAGGATGTGGCGAGGTAGCTTCGGCTAGTTCCACCAAACTATAAAGACCAAATAGGGTACGCCTTACCATACCTGACTCCTTGGATAGGCTTCCCTACGTACTATCATCTCGCTCCACCCTAATACTAGGTTGTGCATTTTTAAATCATGTCAGGTCCTTATCTAACCATTTCTAGTCCTATGATGAATAAATTTTTTTTAAGTAAAATCACAATGAGGGGAAATTTCTAGATTTTCTATGGTAGCAAGATTATTAGTTAATTTTTCTAGTTTATCAATTTTAATTATCAAAATCTCATTTTCATGTCTTAATTTTATGAAATTTGAATTAATTAATTTACATGATTTAATTATGTTACTTGAGCATGCATCCATATCTAAATTTGACTATGAGTAATTAGCTACATTATCAGCATTCATTGTGAAAATTGGATTTTCATATAAGGTAAATTTACCCATCTTGGTTGGTTGTCCTAGATTCGTGGGTCTTCCTTTTGTGCATTCATCTTTGTAGTGTTAAAACTTCTTGCATTTGAAGCATTGGATGTGACTCTTGTCCTTTCATGCTCTTGGAACTGGTTGTTTCGTCATAATCGGTGGTGTCGTTCATATCTTACGAGTAGGACATTTATTTTTGTAGTGCCCTCTCTCCATACATTTGAAACAAATTATATGATTTTTGAAATTTGAATTTACAATTTTACCTTTTAAATCCCCGTTGAGAATCTCCCCCTTGACTATTGCCATCTCGGATCCGGACCCATGTTTTGATTCTAGTTCGGATTCGGCTTCGGACTCTGTCTCAACTATTTGTGCTTGTACTGGAAGATAGCTCACATGAGTTTGTTCTTTATAGTCCAATTCTTTCGATGATTCAGACAGCACACCTAAGACTTCAATGTCAGACGTCTCTTCATGTAGGTCAATCAGCTTTTCCTACATCCCTTTAGCACATTCGAATGCTCCAACTTGCTTGAATTGTTCTTTAGTTAGGCCACACTGTAGGATTGCAGTCGGCTTTGCATCTGCCTCGATCTTGCTTAGTGTTGGCAATTGATGTTCCATCTTTTGTGGAGAATGTGATCCTCATTTGGATTATCATCCACAAATCCATATGAGCCTTCAGGTGAAACTCCATTAGATCCTTCTAGAATCTGAAATTATTGCTGGAGAATATAGGTGGATGGGCACTGTTCCATTCTTGATTGGCTATTCTGGATAAATCTCGCATAGAAAAAATAACAAAGAATGTATCAAGACTTGGACTTGGATCAGTAGTGCGGGAGAAGAAGAAAAAATTGCTAAAAATGTGTTGCATGAATTTTGAGGCAAAATAATAATAAAATAATATTTAAAAAAAATGTATGACAAATTTTTAAAAAATGATGGTTTTATCAATTCTAACTAATTGTGAAAAAAATGAATTCAAAAAAATCTGAAAGAACAACCCTACACAAATATATTTTTTATTTGAATGAAAAGGCTAGAAAAAAATCCAAAAAAATTGCTCAATTCGTGGTTTTACCAATTGAGCCACCTGCTCTGATACCACTTGTGGGATCATTGTAATTGATAGAGGGGGGAGGGGGGTGAATATCGATAATGTAAATTTTTCGAAGATACAGAGTTAAACACAGCGGAAATAAGTAAATCAAACATGGCTAACGCAGTTTTGTTTTACTTGGTTCAGAGTCTGTAACAACTCCTACTCCAAGGCCGAGGTATTGAGGCAATCAGCCCTGAGATGATCTGGAGGATCATGGGGTTTTGATATGTGCGGTCGATATGGTTAAGTTAGGGTTTATTGTGGACTAATATGTGCACATGAGTGTGCAGGTGTACAGTACACATGGACATGGTTGATGGCTTCAGGTGAAGGATGGCATGGAGGCAAGCTAGAAGCTTGCGTGCGTATCCGAGGGACCGTGGATAGCAGGGACGATGAACCGAGGGACGCAGACTTCGAGGCGTACGTGAAGGGTGGCATGGAGGCAAGCTGGAGGCTTGCGTGTGCATCCGAGGGACGAAGGCCAATGATGAAGAAGGTGTGAAGGCAATAGTCGAGGCTGTTGGTTACAAGTCAACCGGGTTGTGAGGGTCTGAGTAAGAGAGTTTGTACTCAGGGGCTAAGCTGGGAGGGTTCGAGTGCGTTGTGAAATGTACTCGGGAGTGTAATCCTAGGCTTAGGACTCGGACCAGTCGACTGCCCTTGGGGCAGTCGACTGGTGTCGACTGGAACAGGCTGGCAGATTCGAACGTTGTACGACAACGGTCGAATCTGACTGGGACCAGTCGACTGCCCCAGGGGCAGTCGACTGGTACCGCCTATTTCAAATTCAAGCCCTATTTAAAGGGGCTCGTTTCAGGGTTTGTTTCTTGACGAAACTCGCTTGGGTAAAGTGAGTTAGTAGTCTTCTGTGCCCAGATAGTGTCCAAGGTATTGTGGCGAGGTTTCTCCACCCACAAGGAGCGACGAGGGCTAGCCGGAGGTTATCCAGGGATTGATCCACCGACGAATTCTTGGATTAGTCACCCGTCGGGGTGGATGCCAAGTACATCTTCCGAGTTAGCATTGGTTAGTTTTGTTTTATTGTTTTTATTGTATATTCAAATGTGCAACTAACCGTGTAGGAAGAAAGGGGTTCGAAAATTGCTATCTGACCCAATCACCGAAATGAACCGGGTAGCAAACACAATCGATCGTACAATTGGTATCTCCTCCAATCACCGAAATGATCACGCATTTTAAGTTAGACAAATTGGTTTACTGTCAACATGACATCAACACAGACTTATGTAAGGAGTTTTATGCCAATATGACCTGCATTGACCCTGATCATCACCGTTATGAGTCCATGGTGGCGGGGGTCTGATGTGCTTATAACACATGTCATGGATGAGCCTCAAATTTAGATATTTATAAACTGAAAACCCTTGGCTAACAAAGTTAAAATGGAGAATAGGGGTCTCAGGTCGTATTTTTCCAAGGACTAGTTAAATGAATGTTTAATTCGAGCTTGAGAGTTATTTGTCGTTTAATTATTTGGGTTTTCTAATAAAATGGAGGTTTTTGTGATAAGGAAATGACAATATGAAATAGCAATTTAGAATGAAATAGACTTAACTAAGCAGAAATGACTTAGGAAGTTGCAGAAACCGAACTTAACCTAGTTAACATCTAAGCAATTAAATTCAAACGATGAATTGAAATTTAAGAATTAATTGCAGGAAACTAAGTGCAAAGAATTAATTGCAAAAAAACTAATTTGCAAGATAATGAAGACTAGAACAAAACATGGCTTAAAGTGTAGAGGAACAAACTAGAGCAATGTGGAGAAAATACATGCTTAAACCTAAAATTATCCTAACTAGAACATCAAATCAGTTCCCAATCAAGACTTTCCTTTGCCGTCACACAAAAGATGAGCTAGAAACCCTCTTGGCTCAAAAACCATCGAAAACAAGCTCCCTAGATCAACTTGCTCTGTACTGCTCTTCCTGATCGGTCAACCGACCGATCAGGGCCTCATTTGATCGGTCACTGGACCGATCAGAGACACCTCTGTCCGGTCACACGATCAGTCAGTAGCTTAAATCACCAGCGATCTCCTCCTTCTTGACACGCTGAGTGACGATCGAGCTTGGAAACTCTCGGTAGCCTTCGGAGAACCCCTCCAATTGCTCCGATTGCATCCGCGCGATTAAAACAACAGCGATCAGTCGGAATCGACAGTGGGTAGAGCACCGGCGAAACCCTCTCCTACACTCTATCAGCTGCGAGAATTTGATAGCAAAACTGAACAGAAATCTTACCACGATGATTCAAAATCTTGAGAAGAAATGGATCTGATGTCTTGGTCGTGCGATCTGAGAAGAAACAATGAAGAAAAACGATGCAGAATTGAAGAACAGAGAAGGATCTACGCTACTGCGATCTAGCGACGACCCCTCCCCCCTCGCTTGGCGGAGAGGAGAAGTCTGTTTTAATTAATCTAATTTGAAATTGAACGACAGTGATTATTTCAGACTCATCCAACGGTCGGATATTCTCCGATCTGAACCAGATCTTGATCAATGGTCCTGATCTACTCCTCCTCAGCTGGGATAGTTTAGATCTGCAACGGATGGCTCAGATTGCTCTGATCTTTGAATGGACGGTTTAGCCTCCTCTTAAGCTTGATCCAACGGCTGGATGACCTCTGATTGGGACGAAATCTTCAGATCTTGATCTGTGGTATAGATTAACTCTAACTTGAGCTCTAATTGGTTAGCAGATGATAGATGGCTCAGATCTAGCCGTTTCTTGATCGGACGACTCATATTAATCCAATGCTTGATCACCTTAATCCAGATCCAATTTTGACTCAAGTTTGATCCAATCTGATCTAGGTCCATGATCATTTGAAGTCTACAAAATGATATTCAAAATTAATGCCAAAATATCTCAAATATACAAAGATTTGCATCAAAAGCCAAAATAGAGATAATTCATGAAACCTAATATAAAGAGTAATGATAGGGAGAGTGAATTTGAGAGAGTGAATGGGAGAGTGAATGACGTGGCAATTTTTGTGTACACGTACGATCGTCGATCGGACACTACCGGCGGCCTTCGGCCGCCGCCCCGAACCAAACTATACCCTAGGGGGCACGGTGAACCCGTCGGAGATCGCCGCAATTGCGATCTCGCATCATTGACCATCGATTTCGATAGGTTCACTGTTGTCGGCGATCCTGACGAGTTCACCGTCCTCCCGAAGGTATAGTTTGATTCAGGACGACAATCAGAGACCATCGGTGGTGTCTGATCGGCGATCGAATATGTACACATTAGTTGCATGTCATTCACTCTCCCATTCACTCTCCCAAATTCACTCTCCCAATCATTACTCTAATATAAATGCAAACTTAAGCATATAAAAGTGGATCAAAACATGGATTTGAGAGCCTAAATTTATCAGCAAAATGGTAGTTATCAACTCCCCCACACTTACTCTTGGGCGGCTCGCACAAGCTAACTAGTAAACTAATGATGTATCCCCCTAGATTATTCTCAATCATAGTTAGAAGCAATTGAAAGAAAATTACCTAGGGTTGTCAATTCTCAAAAATCTAAACTCAATGGACTAGTATCTTGTCCTTAAATCAACAACTTAATATACTTCATCCTTCATGACTAATTGAGATGACATAAACACACAAACCTCTCAAAGGGAGTTTTAGTGGCGCTCTTCCTAAATTCTACATTTTTGAAGAAAGTGGAGCTCACTCAAATACAATATGGTTCTTGCACTACCATAGGCTTGTTTATTATCTACTCTCCACTATCATCCTTGATTTGGATCCACACATACAAAAGCTTATTAGAACATGTTAAATAAGATATATGAAATGATAGAAATGAAATAGATGTTTAATGAATTTAATGCTAAAGAATCATGATAAAGGAAGTAATGAAATATAACATGATAAGGAAATATGGAAAAGTAAAGAAAGTGGTAGACTTGGATACTCAAAAATATAACCCAATGTACTTTGCCCATTTCTTCGTGTATCATTCTGCATATTTCAGAGTTGTGGTGGAGCAAGGACTGAAGAAATTCACTAAATTCTTGGTTCTGTTTGTGCCAACTCAACTGATCGGTCAGGGGACCGATCAGACTCATCCTGATCGGATTGGGGATCGGACTGGAACGCTTCTGATCGGTCTGCAGACCGATCAAGGTATGGTCAGTAGCTGAAATCTACAGAATTCCTGAAATTGTCTTCTGAGATTTGTCTTCTTTCAATCTATAACTCACTCTTGATACTTGATCCCTTCTTCCAATTCAATTTCTAACCCAGAACTTGACTTCCTCTTCATGTTCTTTTCTCTTTCTTTTCTTTTCTTTTGTTTTTCAGCTGCTGACTTTTTTTTTATCTGTTTTTTTCCTCTCACTACAAGAAAAAATGCTTTTAATGACATTGAAAAGTGTCATCTTATATTACTTATACTGACATTTTTGATATAGTGACATTAAGTTAAAATGTCCTCTATAGTGATGTCGTCTAAAGTCTTATCACTTATGACAATTCTTAATGTCACTATAAAATAAAAATAGTGACAACACTAATAGCATGAATAATTGTTATAGTGACAAAAAATGATGTCACTATAAGATTTGTAATGACATTTATACATGTTATTTTATTATAGTAATAATGACATATTTATATGTCCTTTAAAATAATTTATCAAGACAATTATAAGTGTCTTGAATTTTATTTATAGTCATAATAAAAAATGTCACTAATGATAGTTTACAAAGTTAATTTAAAATGCCTCGTTAGATAATTTATAGTGACACATATAAATATTTGCTATATTAGTCTATAAGGACATTTAAAATTACCATTAATAATTATTTATTATGATATTTTAAACTGTCTTCATATGATTTTTACAATGATATTGTTATATACATGATTTGGTGTTCTATTATGACATAAAAAATATCATATATAAATAAATATCTCACCCATTTTCAATATTTTAATGATATCAATATTTACACATATAACTAATTAACATAAACACAAATAAAAATTTTAAATTAAAATTAAAGTGCTAATCAATAATTGCTAATTTTTTTTACAATACAAGACTATCAAACTGGTCACCGAAAAAAATATTTATTCACTAATCACAATCACAAATGTACCCAATATATTTAGTTTAAAAACTAACAAAAAAAATTAAGTCTCTCCTAAAGCAAAATATAACCAAACTTCCAAACTTTACTGCATCGTCAATCTTCAACCATCACATCATAAACAAAATCCAATATTCTTGTCACCTACAAAAAAAAATCATATATTAATTAGTTTGTGTAAATGAAATAAAATTAAAGAATTATATAATAAAAAAATGTATATAATCTAGTTTTCTTCTTAACAGTAGGAGATTAAGTTTCACAATCTACATCTAGAAATAAACAAAAATAAATAGTTGAATAAATATAGCGAAATGAATTAATACATTATGGAAGATAGGTTTCCTTGATCAAATTCTTCATCTATAAAATCATTTTCCACAAGTAGATTATTGTTGAATTTAATCCTTGAAGTCAAATCTGTATGATTTTATATAAAAATTGAGATTAGTAAAATGAACACGATAAATAATCAACCAATATATTATTTACTCTACAAAAAACATGTTTCAATGTTATGTAGTGCAAACTACTACAAAAAAACATGGAACAATTATACTAAAAAAAAAGGAGCAATTGCATGATATAGTTGCTAACTGCTAAGCATAAGATATAATTGAATGATCAGGGCCCCAACAAAAAAACAAGGCAGGCCATCTAGTTGCTAACTGCTAAACATAAGATATAATTGCATGATATAATTGCAAGAGATAATCCGTAATAGATATAGTATCCCCGCTGTAGTTAAATAAGATATCATTAGATATAATTGAATAAGATACAATTGAATAAGATATACTTACATAAGATACAATTATCCGTAATTGAAACTGCTACAGTGCTTATAACATGTGCTTATAACATGTAAGTGCTTATAAGCAGAACGCAGATTTATTTCTGTGTTTGATGGTACCATCAAACACTTGGCATGCAGGAAACAAGGCAGTTAAATCTGCTCTTGTGGCACACTCTGCACTCACACTGCTGTAGCTTCCAAACAGAACCATCAAAATGATGAGAAAACAAAATAGTCGCAGCACCACGAAATACAATAGAAACATTGATCTACTAAATTTTGGTAACTTATTTTTATTCTCTTACATTGAAAAAAACACAGAATCATCTAGAAATTGAACAATAAGAGATGCTGTGTACCTTGCTAATTAGCTGACGACCGGACTCTATCAGTACTTGAAAACCAAGAGTGCCCATCACAGAGGCAAACACCACTATGCCCTCAATGCAAACATAGAAATTGAACACTTTTAGACATTGTTGCATTAACTAAATTTTGTTATGGTTGAAGAAGTTAAACATCATTGTAGAACTGAAAATCTTTTCATAAATATTCAGGCGAATTCTGTTAGCTACAATGCAGAGTTATAATAGCAATAGAAACATGTCTAAAAGTTTTTCACACTTAGAAATTGAAAGCGTCACCTACCACAGGCTGCATTCTGTTCTTGCCGATAGGATAGCTATATTGGTTAGGTTTCTTCATCGCATAAGCGGTAAACCAAAGTATAAATCCCGATAAGAGATCCAATAGAGAATCAAGAGTGGAAGCTATTACTGCCATGGGCCTGCTTTCCACAGACGCAAGCACTTTCGATACAAATAGCACCAGGTTTACTATGTTTGAAACATTGATTGCCAGTCTTTCACTCTTGGCCAGTTTCTCCATCTCATCCTACAATGATAAATAACAACTTTCCAGTTTAAAAACAAAGATGGTTTTGGATCCAACAAAAGGAGAGATAAAAGAAAGGCATGCTTTTTCTGCAAAAATTTGGTAAATGATGTTTAATTAAGAATTTATACATCATCCATGAGTGCTAGCTAATATTGCATCTCATCCCAATCACATGCACAAGATAGAGAACAAGACAAAGATGATTATAGAGACATTTGCCACACCTCTGAAGGAGCAAGATAACTTGACATGTTCTCCATCTCACTGAATCCCTCCAGAAGCTTGCCTTGCTGCTCGTTGTACTTTGAGATTTTACTTTGTTTACCTTGATGAAATATAAGGAACAGAAATGAATTTTAGACACACCCAAGCATGGGCAAGATCGTTCGACCATCAGAGGCAAAAATGAGGAAAGAAAATTTCTTGATAATAAACATGTAAATTGTTTCCATGTTAACTTCCTAATTGAAGGCTTGAAGCTTTCCGAAGACATCATTTGCTTTATTCCTATTCTTCAACTTGCTGTTGCATTCCTATTTGTAGATTTTTTAGCTTTAAGAGAACTTGTTTACATTAGCAGACATGACTGACCATGATAACACTCGTCTCAAAATTATTTTTATATTTTCCTTTTCAACTTTCTACTAATTTATGTAAAAAAATCCTTTCCAATCTAGAATCGATTTAGTATAAGCAAGTCATATGATACTGATTTTTGTAAAATAAACATAACACCAGACTCCGAAAAGAAAAAAGAAACAAAAAGTAAAAGAAAAAGAAAAGAAAAGGAGGTGAATAAAGTAAGAAGCTTTACCAGACTGGAAACTTAATTGGAAAGATTGCAAACAAACAAAAAAAAAACAATTGAAAGCGTCAAAATTTAGCAACTCCAAAATTAACACAAAGTTCTACTGATTCTTCTAAAACATATATGGATTCAGATATAGAAAAATTAATATATTTTTCTTTTTTCAATCTAAGATTCTATAGAACAACCCTAAATATTAAACAAACATCACAGCTAACAGAAGAAGAAAAGAGCTCGTCCCATGGATAGAAAACTCAGTATAATTAGAGCAAAAGTTTAGCCTGTCGAATTGGAATCTCCCATGATTTGTGAACTGCATCATCGACCAGATTTCGTTCAATTATCTATTCTCATTCCTAATCTAGTACTACTAAGTACAAAATCATTTGCAATATTATTCTCATTCCTATTTCTAAGTACAATCGAATAATTTTTCCAATCCCATATTCCACAGAAAATAACCTAATATCACCATGAACACAAACAGGAGAAGAAATCAAATTTCTATGGATTCAAAAAAAACCAAGGAAAAGAATCACCATGAAAACGTTAAGAAGTAATATACATAAACAATGCATATACCATTGCCTCGGACAAAGAGTCGAGAAAATCGAGAAGCCAGAGGCGGCTGTTGGGGCAACTCCGGCAGCGAAAACTCGCTCATGTTAAGCCTCCAGTTTGCCATGGCCGACGCCGCCATCCCGGTGACTCGTCCTATGACAGCAGCACCACGTCCATCGACCCGTAGAAGGTGATCGAGAGGGGGGGCAGTGATCGAAAGGAAAAGAGAGAAAGCGAGAGACCGAGAGGAAAAAAACAGAGTGGCGGCATGATGAATGCAACTGCTTTGTCTTTATAAACCAATCCTCCGTTCCATCATCAATCGATGGATCTCCGGAACCCATCTCGATCCTTCGGGCGCTCGCGTAGGGGGAGGGTCGATCGAGCAGGGAGTGACGGCACGCTGGTGGAGGTGCGTTGGTTGGAGGCACTCGCGTAGGTGGAGGGGCGATCGAGCAGGGAGCGAGGAAGAAAGAAAGATTAGGGTTCATGCGTGAGGGTGGAGATGAAAAGGAGGGACGATGCGCGCGTTAAGGTTCTCGTGGTGGCGCGGTGCGATTTAGGGTTCGCGCTGCGATTTGGAGTATCGGCGTTGTAATTTTTTTAGAGGGATCAGAAGGAGCAGGTTAATTAAGTTGGAAAATTTTAATTAAACAAATTAAATATATAATATATTTTAATAAGAAAATGTTTAGATTTATAAGGACATTTATAAAATGTGTCATGATAAAAGATTTAATCAGATATTTTATTTATAAAATTAATCTGTTTTAATAAGTGTCATTATAATTAGTTTATAATGACATTTACTATTACGTGTCATAAAATAAATGTCACAATAGGTCATTTTTCTTGTAGTGTCTGCAGCCATGTCTTTGGTTTCTGTTTTTGCTTCTATTTTTTCCTTTCAGCACTTTCAAATTCAATTCACACTTGAATTGTACAGCTCAATTCATCTTCCACAGAAACGTTTCTGATCAACACATATGATGAATACGGAATTATATGCTCTACTTACTTCCGCAACCAAACTTGATACAAACTCCTTCAATTGGCACTTTTGCTTGTATGTTGCCAAATGCTACACTTTATCCTCTATATTTGATAGAATGCTTGCATCCTCCCCCACACTTAAACTTTTTTCCGTCTTGGGCAAAGTAACACAAGAAACATTAAAGTACCCAAGTCCATGGAAAAGATTATGATGAACATAGAGATTAGGGAAGAAAAATGGAATATAGAGTAGATCAACAAACAAGATTGCAAAAAATGATTTAAGAAAGGAAACAAAGTGATTCACTTCTATAAATGTGGTTCAATCATAGAAATATAGCTTTGAAAGAACCTAAGCAAGTTCTAGAGTACAATCACATGTGTGTATCACAACAATAAGGCCAATTCCTCACTAGGTAGAAAAAATTCATCTTAAATAATCAATCTAGAGTCCATAACTAAGTAGTACTCAAGCATCCAAGAATTTCATCAATTGGCTCAAATCCTAAGTCTTGACAACCAAATTTAATTTGCTTTCAAAGGACTCTAAAATGATATAAAGAAAATCTAGATGGATAAATTTATTCCAAATCATGCAAGAAAATAAAGTGCCAAGAAGGATAAAATGGTATCTAAAATGACTCTTTATTTTCTCTACACTACCTAAGCATTTATTAACAAGAACTCATTTTAAAAGAAAATTTTACTTCTAGAAAACATAAAAATGAAACATACAATGAAATATAATGCAAGAAGGAACAAACTCCCCTTTATTCCTAGCGGTTGGAGTCGATTATGAAATAACCTCCATTCCGGTAGTGGAGGAGTTTGGGTGGTCGAGAGAGCATTCTTCATGTGATCAATGTGATGGTGCATTGCTCCCCCACACTTCAACTTCACATAAATATGTTCCGGTGGCCGGACACGATTAAGGTACAAAATCCATTTAAGAGGTGGAGTGCTACGAGTCAAAATAAGATTAACTCCTCCTTCTTGATGCTTTTTGGAAATCCTTTCAGGGGGTTGGAGTCTATTTAGTTGGAGCACCCACTCCAGAATCCGACGGCGCCCTGCAAAACCATGAAATACCTCCCTCACGCATGTAGGGTAAGAAAGAAATGAAATGCAATCAGTCTCTATATAGAATGTATCCAGATATGCATCAAATCCAATAAAATCTATCTTTGATACCTCCATGAGTTTTTCACAATTAGTATCCACAAAGGGTATATCAAGAAACTCATCACAACCAATGAAATCAATTTTGGGTACCTCTATTAGTTTTCCACCATCAATTTCTGAATAGGATGTATCAAGAAATGTTTCACAACCAACAAAATCATCCTCATGTACATCTATGAGTTTTTCATAATTAGCTTCTATATAGGATGTATAAAGTAATTCATCGCATCCGATAAAATCATCACTAGGTACCTCCATGAATTTTTCACAATCAATTTCTACATAAGATGTAGCAAGACATGCATCACAACCAATGAAATCAACCCTAGATATCTCTATGATTTTTTCACAATCAGTATCTACATAAGATGTATCACAACATGAATCACAGCTAACAAAGTCAATTTTGGGCACCTCTATGGGGTTTTCACAATCAATTTCTATAAAAGATGTATCAAGAAATGAATCATATTCAACAGAATCAACTTCAGATACCTCTATGAATTTTTCACCATCAGCTTCCACATAGGGTGTATCAAGACATGCTTCACATTCAACAAAATCATCCATATGTGCATCTATGAGTATATCAAGAGATTCATCACAGCTAACAAAATCAATCTTAGGTATCTCCATGAACTTTTCCAAAGAAATATGAGGAATACTTACCTTATCATGCTGAAGAATACCTGGAGGTCTACAAGAGTAGATGTATCCATGACCTCCTCCTGGTCATGTAAATGCTTGTAACACCCAATAATTTTCTGGTATTATTAGGGATTTTTCGGAATTTTTCTAGCATTTTCAGAATTAAAATAAAAAGAAAAAAAAATTAAAGGGTCGGGTGGGGATTGATCTCGCGACCACGCGAGAAGCCAATCCCTAAGCAAGTCCAAGTAACCAGCTGGGCAAGGGTATCAAGCACAAAAAGGATGAAGCGAAATAATATTATAGTTGATTTAGCCCGTTTCATTAAGAGGTATTTAAACTTCCACTTAAGTTGAGTTAAGACCCCATTAGGGCTTGGAGGAGGCCGCGCGAGCAGGGTGGGAGGCTGCGAAAAACAGGGAAGAAAAGGAGAGTTTTCTCCTCCTTCTTCTTCCTCTTGAAGTAGAAAACCTAGGGCTTCTTTCCTAGGGCCAAGGGTGAAGTTTTCTTGCAAAGGAAGAGGAAAGGAACCCTACGCTAGGAATTTCGAGATACTTAGTGAGTTTTCTTCAAGAAAAGGGTAAGTAAATCACTCACTTGCAATAGGAGTAGCTTCGCATGTAGTTTTCTTGATGTAGAACCTTGATTTTGTAATCTAAGTGCATGCTTGGAGAATATTGTTTATGGTGTGATTTAAGTTTCTCAACAATACATGTTTTTAATCATAGAACTTGAATTGGAGTAGATTTTATATGTGTGATCTAAGCATGAAAGGCCAAGTTCTTGAAAAGTCCCAAAGATGAGTTTTGGGTTAAGGGCACGCAAGGTGCTCGATGAAAGTTCCAAGTGAAAAAGGTAAAGTTTTGTAGTGCAAAGACTTATGTAAAAAGAAAGATAGCTTGATAAGTATAAGCATTATGAATAAGAAAGTAATTTACTTTTGTAAAGTGACATGTATCGGGCAAAAGAGAGGCCCACAGAAAGTTAGAAAGAAGCTCTAATAGGGTGCGGTGGCTAGCTACCCCGAAACCTATTAGGGATGCGCGCATTGGTACACTGATACCAGGTACATTGTCAAGGCCTGAGAAAGTTGATTATTATTTTAAAGTATATGAGTATATGTAAGTGTTTTCAGTTTAAGCATATGTTTTGCTAAGTATGTTAACATTATTATGTTACAAGCATGATAAAGAGCAAGAGCAAGAAAGTTAGTGGTTTAAAGTATGGAAATGCATAAGTAGCAAGTCTCAAAAGAAATTATGAGCATGTTAGATTTGCCAATGTTTTAATGCTAGTAAATGTTTTCAAGCATGATTGAGCATGATAAGTATGTGAAAGGGACTTGCTTTGATGTTCAGTGGCGGCGGAACCGTGGAAGAGATCTTACTAAGCAATTTGTTTATTAGTTGCATTTTCCTTCTATTGCAGATAAAGATAAAGAAAAAGCATAAGTTAAGGAGGCGAAGGGACTTGCTTTGATGTTCAGTGGCGGCGGAACCGTGGAAGAGATCTTTGGGCTAAGTCTTGTAGAACATGTGTTTTGGTGTTTTGAAGTGGTAGAATGAATGACTTTGTTTAAACTACGCATAGAGGTTAAGTTTGGTACAAACTCTAGAGTGTTTTGCTTACGTTTTGATAGTTTTGTTAAATCTCGCAAGGATTCTAATTTCAAGTTATTGGATTCGTTTTGAGTTGCTAAAATGTTCATAAAACTAGTATAGAGTATAGAAATGGAGTTATGTCTTTGTATGTCTTGGAAGTATATGTTTTGTGGATCATTGGAGATGGCTTTCAGGTCTGAAATGCAGGTTTTCAGGCGTGCCAGTCGACTGGTTCAGAACCAGTCGACTGCGATATCGAACAGAACCTACTGTTCGATGCACCAGTCGACTGCCATGAGGCCAGTCGACTGGTGCCGGGCACGGAATATTTCTGTGGCCGATACCAGTCGACTGGATATATAGCAGTCGACTGGTACCATTGAAAAGAAGTGGTATAGAGCAGCTGGTTAGTGCTTTAGTGTTACAACTAAGAGGTCTAGGGGTCAAATCCTGGCCAAGCTAATAAAATGAAAATTTTTTGCTTTATTTTGGCTGATTAGTACTTTAAACATGATTATGAATTGTTAGTTCAGCAAATAGCGAAATAAGAAATTTTAAATTCTCCCAGTTGGTTTAGCATTATAAGAAATCACTAATTAGTTAGTTAGTTAGTTAGTAGCGATCCGCCTTAAAGCTTAGTACCAGAAGGTGGGTCGTCACAGAGTGGTATCAGAGCAAAAGGTTCCACCCTTCCGCCACACTGACATCAAGCATCAATCCTGCCGCCTACCAAGTAAGAAGTTCATATTTTGAAGTTTTATATGCTTTTCATTATTGATTGTTAGTATCAGTAGTGCATGATGATAAGAAAGTATGTTAGTATTATTGCATGCTAATATGTGCAGGGAGATAATGAAGTAAGTTAGTAAGAGATAATGAGCTTTTATTTTTGTGTGCTATAGAGTAAGAGGATGCCAAGAGGACGTCCTAGAATTGTCTGAAACGAGGAGCAAGCTCCTAGAGAACAGGAGTCAACAGAGTCAGTACCACCACCAGACCTTCAAGGAGTGGTGGCCCAGCTTCAGAGGCAACTTGCTGAACAGCAGCAAGTCATTGCCACCTTGATGGCTAACCAGCAGGCCACTAATCAGCAGGCCACTTCTGCTACCCCTCCAGTGGCGCCAGTGACGCAAGTAGCAGCACCAGTAGCGACAGAGGTTCCCCCAGTACCTCCGACAAGAGAAGTAAGGCAAGAGGCATATCTGATCCAGTGGCAGAGACTGAAGCCTGAGAATTTTTCTGGCACAAGTGAACCATGGGATGCTCAGGCATGGTTCAAAACAGTGGAGAGTATAATGGAGTTACTGGACTGGCCCGAGGTGGAGAAGATAAAGTGCACATCTTTCTGCCTTACTGGAGATGCTAGGATGTGGTGGGAAAGAGTGAAAGCTAAGAGGAATGTGAATCAGATGACCTGGGCCGACCTTGAAGCAGAATTTCTGGAAGAGTACTTTCACATGAAAGTGACAAACAAGCACTATGATGAATTTACTGAGTTCCACCAAGGAGATTTAACTGTGGATGAAGCAGTGAAGAAGTTCAATCGATTAGCTCGCTTGTGCCCGGAGTTAGTCAGTACTGAAAAGGAAAGAGTCAGGTTAATGCTCAAGATGCTGAGGCCTCAGATAGCTCTGAATGTGGCTGGCGGTGGTAATAGACCGCAAACTTCAGAAGAACTAGTAAGTAGTGCTCTGATCACTGAACACTACTTAAACAGTATAAAGGCCACACGTGTGCAACAACAACAGGCATCAGCCCAGAAGTCCCAAGGAAATCCTCAAAACCAACAAAATTGGAAAGGAAATTCAGGTAAGAGGAAGCAGTGGGATCAGAAGTCTTCTGAGGGCAACAAAGGGGGCACGTCAAGCAAGCAGCTCAAGTATCCCCCTTGCCCAAAGTGTGGGAAGGCACATCCTGGAGTATGTCGTCAGGGCATGAGCGGATGTCATATTTGCGGAGCAGAAGGGCATATGATGAAGGCTTGCCCTAACCGGTCAAGGGTTGGCGGGTGTTATATCTGTGGAGTAGTAGGGCACCTGGCCAAGGCGTGCCCTAAAGCAAAGCCGCCTCCACCACAGCTTCTTCAGTACGGGGGTGGACCTGCTCAGCTGCACCAGATGCAGCCAGTTATGAGGGATCTTATTACAGTCAGGCGAGGATGGAAGCCCCACCAGCCGCGACCAACGCCAGGGTTTTCGCCATCACCAGGGAAGAGGTGGCAAATGCTCCTAACATGGTCACAGGTCGAATACTCATCTCATCTCAATATGCTATTGTGTTATTCGATACTGGGGCAACCCATTCTTTTGTATCCATGCTGTTCACTAAAAGGCTAGGGATCCCACCAGAAAGTTTGGGTCAGAAATTTTTAACAACCTTACCGTCAGGGGAAGTAATGGCCTCTACTCAGAGGCTAAGGGCAGTACCAATCTGGATTTCCAACCGAGAGCTCTATAGTGACTTGGTAGTCCTTGAGATGAAGGATTACGATGTCATTTTAGGGATGGACTTCTTGAGCAAGTATAGTGCTTCTATAGACTGCCGCAAGAGAAAAGTCAAGTTCACACCAGAAGCAGAACCTTCATTTGAGTTTATCGGAGACCCAAGGAGAAAGACAAAGAGGTTCTTATCTACCTTACAAGCTCAGAGAATGTTAGAGAAGGGGTGCTCTGGTTTTCTAGCTCATATAGTGGATGCAAGTCAAGGAGAAGGATTGAAGAGAGAAGAAGTGAGGGTAGTCTGTGACTATCCCGAGGTGTTTCCTGATGAGTTACCAGGACTCCCTCCCAATCGGGAAATTGAGTTTGAAATTGAGTTGGCCCCAGGAACCAACCCAATTTCGAAGGCACCTTATCGCATGGCGCCAGCAGAACTGAAAGAATTGCAAGAACAGTTGCAAGAGCTGCTTGACAAGGGTTTTATCCTCCCTAGTCATTCACCTTGGGGAGCTCCTGTATTGTTCGTCAAGAAGAAAGATGGATCTATGCGAATGTGCATAGATTATCGAGCTTTGAATAAAGTAACCATCAAGAACAGATATCCTTTGCCAAGGATAGATGATTTATTTGATCAGCTGAAGGGAGCCACAGTGTTCTCCAAGATAGATCTGCGATCAGGTTACCATCAGCTAAGAGTGAAGGAGAGTGATGTACCAAGGACTGCTTTCAATACAAGATATGGGCACTATGAGTTTGTGGTCATGCCCTTTGGAGTGACAAACGCCCCTGCAACGTTTATGGATCTAATGAATAGAGTGTTCAAGGATTTTCTGGACAAGTTCGTCATTGTCTTTATTGATGATATCCTAGTGTATTCAAAGACTCAGGAAGAACATGCCGAACACCTGAAGATGGTATTGCAAACCTTATATCAGAAAGAGTTGTACGCCAAATTCTCAAAGTGTGAGTTTTGGCTTGATCAGGTGGCCTTCCTAGGCCACATCATTTCCAAGGAAGGTATTATGGTAGACCCAGCCAAGATTGAAGCAGTTAGTAACTGGAGTCGACCAAAGAATGCCAGTGAGATCAGAAGTTTTCTGGGTTTGGCAGGGTACTACAGAAGGTTTGTAGAGAACTTTTCAAAGATAGCCTCTCCACTTACAGCCCTTACTAGAAAGAATAAGAGGTATGAGTGGACTGAGGACTGTGAGCAGAGCTTCCTTGAGTTGAAGAAGAGACTGACCAGCGCTCCTATCCTTACAGTACCCGAAGGTGATAAGAGCTTTGATATATACAGTGATGCATCAAAGCTAGGACTTGGAGCAGTCCTGATGCAAGAAGGCAAAGTCATAGCTTATGCTTCCAGGCAACTCAAGGACTATGAAAAGAATTACCCCACTCATGATCTGGAGTTGGCAGCTGTAGTCTTTGCTCTAAAGATATGGAGGCATTACTTGTATGGAGTGCAGTGTAAGATTTATACAGATCACCAGAGTCTGAAATATTTCTTCACTCAGAAAGACCTCAATATGAGACAGCGAAGGTGGCTCGAGTTAGTGAAGGACTATGACTGTGAGATTCTTTACCACCCTGGTAAGGCAAATAGAGTAGCAGATGCACTGAGTAGAAAGACTTGTGCCACTTTGATGTTCTTATCATCATTGGCACCACCATTACAGAAGGAGATAGTAGATTATGGAGTGGAGATTATTGATGGGCAGCTAGCTCTATTGACACTAGAGTCAACTTTGCTTGAAGAAATACAGAAAGAGCAAGTTGAGGATTCTGATATCCAAAGGATCAAGCAAGAGATGCAAGAAGGAGAGAGTAAAGAGTTTAGAGTATCTGACAGTGGAGTACTCTACTATGGTGACCGTTTATGTGTCCCCAATCATGAAGAGCTGAGAAATAAAATTCTTGAAGAAGCCCATGGAACTCCCTACTCAATGCATCCTGGTTCCACTAAGATGTACCAGGATTTGAAAAGAAGATTTTGGTGGTCAGGGATGAAGAGAGACATAGCTAAGTATGTCAGCACCTGCCTGACATGTCAGAGAGTTAAGGCAGAACACCAGAGACCAGGAGGTGTCCTACAGCCCATTCAGATTCCAGAGTGGAAATGGGAAGACATAGCCATGGATTTCATAGTTGGTCTACCAAAGACAACTAATGGCTATGACGCTATTTGGGTGATAGTAGACAGATTGACCAAGTCTGCCCACTTCTTGGCAATCAGAGTGTCTTACTCGATTGAAAAGTTAGCCCAGTTATATGTGCAAGAAGTGATCCGACTACACGGAGTCCCGAAGACCATTATCTCTGATAGGGATGGTCGTTTCACGTCACACTTTTGGGAGTGTGTACAGACAGCGTTAGGCACCAAACTGAAATTCAGCACAGCTTTCCATCCCCAGACTGATGGACAGACAGAGAGAGTGAATCAGGTTCTAGAAGATATGCTCAGAGCTTGTGCATTGGACTTCAAGGGCAGTTGGTGCAAGTATTTATGTTTAGCTGAGTTTGCCTACAACAACAGTTACCAAGCCACTATTGGTATGGCACCCTATGAAGCTCTTTATGGTAGGAAGTGTAGATCTCCCCTCTGTTGGTATGAAGGTAGTGAGAAGAAGGAAATGGGGTCACAGACTGATCTTATAAATGATACCACAGAAGCTATAAAGAGCATCCGTCAGAGGATTGAGACTGCTCAGAGTAGGCAGAAGAGTTACGCCGATGTACGCCGTAGGCCGTTAGAGTTTGAAGTTGGGGATACAGTTTTCCTCAAAGTAGCTCCTATGAAGGGTGTGATGAGATTTGGCAAGAAAGGCAAGCTAAGTCCTCGATACATAGGACCGTACCTAGTGACGAAAAGAGTTGGCAAAGTAGCTTATGAGTTGGAGCTACCTCCAGAGATGTCAGCAATACACAATGTGTTTCATGTCTCAATGCTAAAGAAGCATATCCCAGATGCCAACCAAGTGATTGAGCCACAGATGGTACAAGTGCAAGAAGATCTCAGTTATGAAAGTCGACCTATTCAGATAATAGATCAAGCAAATAAGAAGCTGAGGAACAAAGTGGTACCATTAGTGAAAGTCTTATGGCTGAATCAGAAGTATGAAGAGGCAACTTGGGAATCAGAAGATAGCATGAGGCAAAGGTATCCAGAGCTGTTCTAAGTTCGAGGACGAACTTTTTATAAGGTAGGGAGGATTGTAACACCCAATAATTTTCTGGTATTATTAGGGATTTTTCGGAATTTTTCTAGCATTTTTCGGAATTAAAATAAAAAGAAAAAAAAATTAATGGGTCGGGTGGGGATTGATCTCGCGACCACGCGAGAAGCCAATCCCTAAGCAAGTCCAAGTAACCAGCTGGGCAAGGGTATCAAGCACAGAAAAGGATGAAGCGAAATAATATTATAGTTGATTTAGCCCGTTTCATGAAGAGGTATTTAAACTTCCACTTAAGTTGAGTTAAGACCCCATTAGGGCTTGGAGGAGGCCGCGCGAGCAGGGTGGGAGGCTACGAAAAACAGGGAAGAAAAGGAGAGTTTTCTCCTCCTTCTTCTTCCTCTTGAAGTAGAAAACCTAGGGCTTTTTTCCTAGGGCCAAGGGTGAAGTTTTCTTGCAAAGGAAGAGGAAAAGAACCCTACGCTAGGAATTTCGAGATACTTAGTGAGTTTTCTTCAAGAAAAGGGTAAGTAAATCACTCACCTGCAATAGGAGTAGCTTCGCATGTAGTTTTCTTGATGTAGAACCTTGATTTTGTAATCTAAGTGCATGCTTGGAGAATATTGTTTATGGTGTGATTTAAGTTTCTCAAGAATACATGTTTTTAATCATAGAACTTGAATTGGAGTAGATTTTATATGTGTGATCTAAGCATGAAAGGCCAAGTTCTTGAAAAGTCCCAAAGATGAGTTTTGGGTTAAGGGCACGCAAGGTGCTCGATGAAAGTTCCAAGTGAGAAAGGTAAAGTTTTGTAGTGCAAAGACTTATGTAAAAAGAAAGATAGCTTGATAAGTATAATCATTATGAATAAGAAAGTATTTTACTTTTGTAAAGTGACATGTACCGGGCAAAAGAGAGGCCCACAGAAAGTTAGAAAGAAGCTCTAATAGGGTGCGGTGGCTAGCTACCCCGAAACCTATTAGGGATGCGCGCATTGGTACACTGATACCAGGTACATTGTCAAGGCCTGAGAAAGTTGATTATTATTTTGAAGTATATGAGTATATGTAAGTGTTTTCAGTTTAAGCATATGTTTTGCTAAGTATGTTAACATTATTATGTTACAAGCATGATAAAGAGCAAGAGCAAGAAAGTTAGTGGTTTAAAGTATGGAAATACATAAGTAGCAAGTCTCAAAAGAAATTATGAGCATGTTAGATTTGCCAATGTTTTAATGCTAGTAAATGTTTTCAAGCATGATTGAGCATGATAAGTATGTGAAAGTTTCCATGTGTAAGTATTTCAAAGTGCATGTGTTTTGAAGCAAGCATTATTTGAAAAGAGCATGTTTATCCTTATCGTTTGGATTTGTGAGTTAGGATTTACTTACTAAGCAATTTGCTTATTAGTTGCATTTTCCTTCTATTGCAGATAAAGGTAAAGAAAAAGCATAAGTTAAGGAGGCGAAGGGACTTGCTTTGATGTTCAGTGGCGGCGGAACCGTGGAAGAGATCTTTGGGCTAAGTCTTGTAGAACATGTGTTTTGGTGTTTTGAAGTGGTAGAATGAATGACTTTGTTTAAACTACGCATAGAGGTTAAGTTTGGTACAAACTCTAGAGTGTTTTGCTTACGTTTTGATAGTTTTGTTAAATCTCGCAAGGATTCTAATTTCAAGTTATTGGATTCGTTTTGAGTTGCTAAAATGTTCATAAAACTAGTATAGAGTATAGAAATGGAGTTATGTCTTTGTATGTCTTGGAAGTATATGTTTTGTGGATCATTGGAGATGGCTTTCAGGTCTGAAATGCAGGTTTTCAGGCGTGCCAGTCGACTGGTTCAGAACCAGTCGACTGCGATATCGAACAGAACCTACTGTTCGATGCACCAGTCGACTGCCATGAGGCCAGTCGACTGGTGCCGGGCACGGAAAGTTTCTGTGGCCGATACTAGTCGACTGGATATATAGCAGTCGACTGGTACCATTGAAAAGAAGTGGTATAGAGCAGCTGGTTAGTTCTTTAGTGTTATAACTAAGAGGTCTAGGGGTCAAATCCTGGCCAAGCTAATAAAATGAAAGTTTTTGCTTTATACTTTAAACATGATTATGAATTGTTAGTTCAGCAAATAGCGAAATAAGAAATTTTAAATTCTCCCAGTGGTTTAGCATTATAAGAAATCACTAATTAGTTAGTTAGTTAGTTAGTAGTGATCCGCCTTAAAGCTTAGTACCAGAAGGTGGGTCGTCACAATGCTCCACTTCAATCTCAGGTTCTGGTGGACATTCAACTAAAACAGGTGATTCTTGGGTCCTTGCTTCCACCATGCAAGTCCCTACACTTTCATACTTATCCTCTGAGTCTTCTGATCTATCAATCAATTTTGGTTGTCCCTGGGGCTCAGTGCAATCCCCTACACCTGTAGAATCATCTCCAACTAGAAGTGAATCAGATACAACCTCCAACTCAGCTGCCTCTATAGCCAATACCTCCTCTGCTTCCTCTAAGCTTAAACATCATCTCTGAATATCAAATGAAACTCTATCATCAAATAACTCTGCCTTAACAACCTCATTGAAATACCCATGCTAATGGTAGAAGGATCCTCTCCGGGGTACTGTGGGAAGGGTGAAGGGGCTTTTGGTTCCTCCCCTTGAGCTGAAAATTCAGGAAATGAGTTTTGAGCAGGAACATCAGGAGGAATAGCTGCTGTAAGTGCCCTGATTTTGCTGATTTCTTCTTCTTCTTCCACCAAAATTGCATGATCAATTGAGGAAGGTCTTAGGCTTGCACTAGGGTCACTAACAACTGATGTAGAATCATTTTCGGGGCTGTTTTGAGATGGAAAATAGGTTGCTGGAAATTTTTCATAAAAATCAACCCTTGGAAGTTTAGACTTGAAACAACTTCCTCATTCCTCAAAGTTAGTTCACAATCATGCCCCTTAGGATTAAGAATAGATTGAGAAGGCAATTGGCTTGATCCTTGGGCTTGCATTTGATTCATTTCACTAATCAATTGTCCCATGTGTCTCTCAATATTTTGAAGAGTAGAATCATACTCTTGTTGTTGTGAATTTTGTTGTTGTATGACTTGTTGCAAAATATCATCAAGCCTTTGTTGTTAAGCCTCAAACTCACTAGAATCCTCGAAGTCTCTTTGATTGGTACAGGACTCTTGTTGGTCTTGAAATGTGACATAAGATTGCTGAAAATTATAAGTAAGTTGTGAACTCTGAAAATGAAGCTATTGGGGCTGATTAGATAAGCAACTGGGTTGTTGAAATTGTTGAAAATTAGTTTGACAACTTGGTGATGTTGCTGAAAATTATGATTCTGAAATTGTTGATCTGCTTGCTGAAAATGTTGGTTGAAAGGCTGAAAATTTTGAAACTGAGAATTCTGCTGGAATGGTTGGAAAGATTGCTGTGAAGATTGGAAACCTTGCTGATCATAATGAAATTGTTGATGAAAATCTTGATAAACATGCTGGTTTTGATGAAGTGGTGGCTGATGAAATTGTTGCTGAAAATTTTGAAAATTTTGCTGAAACTGTTGTTCTAGCTGATTCCAAGGTTAGTTTTGCTGAAATTGTTGGTTTGGTTGCTGAAAATCTTGATAAGGATGGAATGGTTGAAAATTTTGCTGGAAAATTTGGAATTGAGAATTGGGTTGCTGAAAATTCTGACAAGGCTGCTGAAAGTTTTGAAAATACTGATATTCTGCCATAGAATTGCTTGAATGCGTAAAAAATTTTCAATGGCTTCTCAAAATCTTAAGATCACTACCTGCAATCCTGGCCATAAACAAACAAAAATGGCCGCACATGTATACAAAAAGATAAAGCAAATGAGAAGAGAATCAAAGAATATAAATATTAAACACAAGATCAAATTAAACAAACTCAACTAGTGTTTTGCCGTCAAAGGCGCCAAAAATTTGATGTGCTTATAACACGTGTCACGGATGAGCCTCAAATTTAGATATTTATAAACTGAAAATCCTTGGCTAACAAAGTTAAAATGTAGAATAGGGGCCTCAGATCGTATTTTTCCAAGGACTAGTTGAACGAATATTTAATTCGAGCTTGAGAGTTATTTGTCGTTTAATGATTTGAGTTTTCTAATAAAATGGGGGTTTTTGTGATAAGGAAATGACAAAATGAAATAGCAATTCAGAATAAAATAGACTTAACTAAGCAGAAATAACTTAGGAAGTTGCAGAAACTGAACTTAACCTAGTTAACAACTAAGCAATTAAATTCCAATGATGAATTGAAATTTAAGAACTAATTGCAAGGATCTAAGTGCAGAGAATTAATAGCAAAAAAACTAATTTGCAAGATAATGAAGACTAGAACAAAACATGGCTTAAAGACTTGGCTTAAAGTGTAGAGGAACAAACTAGAACAATGTGAAGAAAATACATGTTTAAGCCTAAAATTATCCTAACTAGAATATCAAATCAGTTCCAATCAAGACTTTCCTTTGCCATCACACAAAGGATGAGCTAGAAACCCTCTTGGCTCAAAATCCATCGAAAACAAGCTCCCTGGATTAACTTGCTCTGTACTGCTCTTCCTGATCAATCAACCGATTGATCAGGTCCTCATCTAATCGGTCACTGGACCGATCAGAGACACCTCTGTCCGGTCACGCGATTGGTTAGTAGCTAAAATCACCCGCGATCTCCTCCTTCTTGATACGCTGAGTGACGATCGAGCTTGGAAACTCTTGGTAGCCTTCGGAGAACCCATCCAATTGCTCTGATTGCATCCGCGCGATGAAAACAACAGCAATCGGTCGGTATCCACAGTGGGCAGAGCACCAGCGAAACCCTCTCCTGCACTCTATCAGCTACGAGAATTTGATAGCAAAACATAACAGAAATCTTACCGCGATGATTCAAAACCTTGAGAAGAAATGGATCTGATGTCTTGGTCGCGCGATCTGAGAAGAAACAATGAAGAAAAACGATGCGGAATTGAAGAACAGAGAAGGAAGCTACGCTACAACGATCTGGCGAAGTCCCCTCCCCCACTTGGCGGAGAGGAGAAGTCTGTTTTAATTAATCCAATTTGAAATTGAACAGCTATGATTGTTTCGGACTCATCCAACGGTCGGATCTTCTCCAATCTGAACCAAACCTTCCAGATCTTGATCAATGGTCCTAATCTACTCCTCCTCAGTTGGGATCGTTCAGATCTGCAATGGATGGCTTAGATTGCTCTGATCTTTGAATGGACGGTTTAGCCTCCTCTTAAGCTCGATCCAACGGCTGGATGACCTCTAATTGGGACCAAATCTTCAGATCGTGATCTGTGATCTAGATTAACTCTAACTTGAGCTCTGATTGGTCAGCAGATGATAGATGGCTTAGATCTAGCCATTTGTTGATCGGACGGCTCATATTAATCCAATGCTTGATCACCTTGATCCGGATCCAATTCTGACTCAAGTTTGATCCAATCTGATTTAGGTCCATGATCATTTGAAGTCTACAAAATGATATTCAAAATTAATGCCAAAATATCTCAAATATACAAAGATTTGCATCAAAAGCCAAAATAGAGATAATTCATGAAACCTAATATAAATGCAAACTTAAGCATATAAAAGTGGATCAAAATATGGATTTGAGAGCCTAAATTTATTTGCAAAATGGTAGTTATCAGGGTCATCATTCCTTTCTCACCCATGGTTTTAGCTGGATTTTTAGAGTGTAGGGCTTCAGATAATGCATCTGTTTATTTTCCTAACGTTGATCAGCCGCTCTCTCTCCATGATATCTCCGTTGACCATATTCATATGCATTATTTTAGGAGACAAGGCATGAGTCAGAGCGTATTTTTGATGCCAAACCCATGAGTCCATTCAGTCATGTCTTGTACAAAATTGTCATTGAATGCATACTACCCATTGTCACCAAGGGGTGGGCAAGGATTCGACTACCCCACTTTGTGATGATGTACGCTTTAGAGAGGAGGATAGATGTTGATGTCTCCTTGCAAGTGTTCACAGCCATTGCCCATTTTTTCCAGAGTGTTAATGGGAAAATATATATGCCTTTTTTCCATATCTTGACCGAGTTCTTTCAGTCTCGGGGCGTCCGAGTGTCTAGCGGTTAGGTTCGGCTCCTGTCCAAGGATTATGACCAGATCGGTACACGTCAGCTATCCTTGGAAGACATTGAGAGTCGGCGGGGGGAATTTGTCTGGAGGGAGCATCCAGAGTCGTCCAGCTCGGATGAGGAGCCTACTATGGGGGTTACACGCGAGGAGTTCTCTCAGCTCCGGGCTGAGGTTCAAGGCATTCGGGAGGACCTACAGGGTCATCAGCAGCAACAGCTAGGCTTCCAGCAGAGGATTGAGGCGGCGGTTCATGGGTTTACCAGCCGTCAGGATGAGATGTACGAGATGCTGCGACAGATGCATCTCTCATATCATGCCCCACCTCCTCCTCCTCCATGCGACGACGACATTATCTGATGGGATGGCGCAGCATTTGGAGCAGTCTAGTGCTGAGAGTGTCTATATTTGTTGTATTCTTATACCTCTCAACCACTCATTATTGTGGAGTTGTATCATTTGGATGATTTCAGGGTTGTAGCCCCTGCTACTTTATCATGTTTTATGAGTGTTTTTTATGTTTTATGTATGATACATTTATGTCATGCTTTATTATGTAGTTTTATGTCATGTGTGATTTTCACTTGCGTTATTGGTTTTCTATTATGATACATGATTTAAGTTTTGTTTGAAAATAAATTGTGTTAATGATATGCTATCTGTTTTGGGTTGAGATCTTTATCTATGTTTTCATGATGTATCTTAAAAGTTCATATAAAGTGTTTTGCCTAAATTCACTGATTATATTGAATAGACAAGATCTCTATAGATAAGGACATGGGAAATGTTGGTGCAGAAAGCATCCAAGTCGAACCTGAGTTTTGATAATGGCAACAGGGCTCAAAAGTTAAGTCTTACTTGTTATCTAACAAATTACTCAAGTGTGTAGGAAAAGTCCTAGCGAAGGACTGCTAGGCATTGGCAAAGGAATGCCAGGGTACAAAGCCCTAGCAAAGGACTGCTAGGCACTGGCGAAGGAATGCCAGGGTACTGAAGCCCTAGCGAAGGACTGCTAGGCGCCAGGCGAAGGACAACTTGGGACTGAAGACCTGGCGAAGGACAGCTTGGGACTCAAGACCTAGCGAAGGACAGCTAGGCACCGGGCGAAGGACAGCTTGGTTTCCAAGACCTGGCAAAGGACCGCTAGGCAAAAGTCCAACCAGAGGAGCGGTTGGCATCAGGTACATTCTCCCGAGAGGAGTAGGTGAGGACGCGTTCCCCGTCGAGGGAACAGTAGGCATCGGTTCGACCTAGGGTTCCATTTTGGAGGCCCAAAGTCAGAACCAAGACAGCTAAGGCTGTATAAACTAATATCTTATTGCTCTATGGTGTTTTGGACTAATCCTGGATGCAGGACCGAAGGAACGAGTGTCTGCAGCTCAGAGAGCCTCAAAGGAGTGAGTCAACAGCTGACCAGGGCGCCCCCAAGGTGAACACAAAACACATAATGCAAAAGAAGGCTTCGACAGTTCATGTTCGGGGCGCCCCCATGCTTCCGGGCGCCCCCACTGCTCCCGGGTGCCCCCAGCGCTCTAGGCGCCCCCAGGTCATGAAGTTGAAGCAACTCCAGCGAAGCCAAGAGGATAAGAGTTTGACCCGGTCAATCCGGGCGCCCCAGCATCCTGGGCGCCCCGGTCAAGATCTGATCCCGAGTTTGAAGGGATCAGAAGCTGACCGAGTTAAAGGCGGATCGACTGACACATGGGGGGGGCGCCCCCGACGTTCCGGGCGCCCCCAGGTGCTATAAAAGGACCCTCGAACCAAGGCTTCAGCACAACGAATTCATTCAATGCATTCACGCTCTTCTGGTCCCCCGCTCTGCTCCGGAACCCTCCCGACTCGAGATTCAAGCGCCGATGACGTCCCACTGCTCCGAAAAAATAATCTACATCGGACGTCGGTAAAAGAAAAGTTACTTTTTCTTACTGCACTAATTCTGTAATTCAATCTTGTAAACTGTTTTGCGAACTTACACAATTGCCCGCAGAAAACGGTCAACGACCGTGGGCCTTGGAGTAGGAGTCGACCTATGCTCCGAACCAAGTAAAACTACCTGTGTTCGCGATTGTTGTTATTCCGCTGCGTAATTTCTCTAATTCTAAAATCCCAACGTTTTCCGATATTCACCCACCCTCTATCGGTTCTCTCGATCCAACAAGTGGTATCAGAGCGGGGAAGTTCAAATTTGGTGCAACCACCAGTTTGAAATTTTTTTGGATTTTTTTTACTTTTTCTTCTCTCATTTGAATTTCTTCTAATATATTTTTCGTTCAAATTTCTTCTCGTTGATCGTGGTTGGAGCAACACCACTCGACGAATATTTTTTTTCTTATCCCGCACTACTAATCCAAGACCAAGTCTTGGGATATTCTTTTTGTTTAGTTTACATTTCAGATACATGGCCATGCAAGAAGGCTTCAGCACCGCACGACCACCTCTCTTCAGTGGAGAAGACTTCTCCTACTAGAAAAGCAGAATGGAGGTCCACCTAAAAACTCAGGTGGACATGTGGATAATCATCCAGTCCGGACTGGAGATTCCGAGAAATGCTGAAGGAGTACCCAAAGCTACACAGAGTGGGTCACCGCTCTGAAACGAAGAATTGAAGCAGATGCAAAGGCGACCCAGACCCTTCAATGTGGCTTAATAAAAGAGGAGCTGAACCGGGTGGGCCCTTTCAACAGTGCCAAGGAGCTGTGGGGAAAACTGATCGAGTTGCACGAAGGAACATCAGACACTCGGATCAGTAAGAGAGATCTGCTCCTGAACAAGCTATATACCATCAAGATAGCCGACAACGAAACAGCAGCTCAGCTTCACGCCCGAATCCAAGAACTAATGAACGGTCTACACACTATTGGTCACAAGGTAGAAAACCGTGTCCTAATAAGGTATGCTTTAAATGCTTTCCCTAGAAATACCTTGTGGGCATCTATGGTAGATGCATACAAGGTTTCAAGGGACCTTTCAAAAATAAAATTAGATGAATTATTCTCTGAATTAGAACTGCATGAACAGACTAACTGCAATTTGGCCGAGAAAAGTATATGCCTTTATTGCAGGTAAAACTGGAAGGTCAACCAAGAAAAAGCCTCAACCTGAACCCGAGTCTAACTCAGACTCAGACTCAGAAGATGAAGAAGGAGATCGACCTAAGCTGGTCCGACTGGCAAGAAACCACTACAAAGAACTGAAAAATCAAACCAACAGAAGGAAAGCCAACCGAAGAAAGGACGAACCAGCTGAACCCGCAAACGAAAAGAACAAGCCCAACGTGACCTGCTACGAGTGCAAGAAGAAGGGTCACTACAAGACGGAGTGTCCGAATCTAAAGGAAACCAAGAAGAATAGACGGAAGAAGGCACATCAAGCAACGTGGGATGAGTCCTCCTCCGAAGAAGAAGAAGAGGCCCCACAGTCGAACCTACTTGCACTAACCGCCTCAGAAGAAGTCCAGACCGAGTCAGAATCGAACAGGAAGACGGCAGACTGACCTTCACAGAGGACGGCGAAATTAAGGTAAGTGGATTTAATAGATGTCAATTAAATGAACTAATTTCGTATCTTTCTCGAGATTTGGCCAAAGCTAAACTCCGAGTCGAATCCCTCCGACAGGAAGTAAAACTCTTGAAAGAGGGAGCTGACTCTAAACCCTTAACCGAGAAGGTTCAAGAAGGAACTCCTACTCAAGTTGAAAAACTTGAGAAGGAGAACTCCTCCCTGAAAACTCAGGTTAAGGATCTTAGATCAGCTTTAGAATGATTCACTTCTGGTTCCAAGGGTCATGACATGATTCTTGGAAAGCAGAAATCAGTTCTAAATCGATCCGGACTTGGCTATAGAACCAAATCTAGACAAAGATCTTACTTTGCTGTACTGAATCAATCCAGAAGTAAAGTTCAGGCATGGGTACCTAAACTGTACCAGAACAAACCAACTGGATCAAATCAGTATTGGATCCCCAAGGACAAGATTCACATCTTGCCCAATCATTATCGTGGCTTTAGTCCAGGGGGAGCCAAATTAAAAACTATATTTATTGTTAAATAGAATTTAATTCTTGCAATTTGCTTGTTTGATTGTTTATTTAAATTTCTACAATTTACCATGCTTAGACTTAGGAATGGTTAGTATAAGGACCGGACAAACTTAACTGAAACTTGAACAACATAGTATTGGGTGGCGGTGAGATGATAGTACGTTAGGGAAACCAATTCTAATAAGGTCAAGTTTACTTGGTCTCTTTAGACTGGTGAAACTAGCCGAAGCTACCGATCCAAAATCCAAACTAGTTAGACCAGAACTTTTCAAAGATTAATTTTGAAAATGAAATTTCATTAAACGGCTTTGTCAAGGAAAGGGTTGATGATCCAATAAGGCTACAGTCAAAGAAGGCCTAGTGCCTTGCCAAGACCTGGAAGCCAATTTTTGAATTTCAAATTCAAATTACTCTTTGTCAAACTCAAATCTAACACAAATTTTTAGTTAGGTGTAGAATCAAACATTTTTCTTCAAAATAAACTTAGTTGTTTTCAAAAATTAATTTAAGGTTTTCCAAATAAAATCAATTTTTCAAAATAATTTTACTTATCAAAACCTGTCTCACAAAACCTGTAAGGTTAACGTGATTGAAAACCCTAGATTGGGTGAGACAAAAAAATTAAACTCAATTGTAATTCCTGTAAATACCTATATTGTGTAGCACAGAACATAGTCAAACCTTGGTCAACATAGTCAAACCTTGGTCAACCTGGTCAAACCATGGTCAACATAGTCAAACCATGGTCAAAGCAGTCAAACCATAGTCAAACCATGGTCAAACCAACTAAACCATGGTCAAACAATGACAAGACATAATATTTATCACCTCCTATGCACTCCGGGCGCTCGTGACTCATCGGGCGCCCCCCATACCTTTTCCATCTCTCTAGGCAAAAAGCTGCCTCTGACCATTGACCAGGGCGCCCGGAACCACGCGGGCGCCCCCATCACACTCAATGCAGCAAAAGCTGCAAAGTAAGCCTGACTAGGGCGCCGGGCCGCTCCGGGCGCCCACAACAGACCTAGTCACTGCCTTTGGCAGTGACCACTATCCCGGGCGCCCGGGAGCTCCCGGGCGCCCCCAATGTAATGCCTATAAAAGGGATCCGAATCCCCTTCTCTTCCCACACCAAAAACCAACTTCTTTCCTCACTTCCTTCATTCCAAGAAGATCAAGTGACACTTGTGCTTCCTCAATCTCACCATGCCTCCCCGGTATGATTTATTTTGGATTATTTTCTTAAATTCTTTAATGCATTTAGAATTATTCCTTTCTTATAAATGCATGCCTCTTAACTTAGAAAACGCCGAGCAAACCAAGCGAACCCCAATGCCGAACCGAGTCCCGACCCTAGGTTCCCGACTCTAGAATTGTGTAATAAGTTTGCTCGAACCACCTACAAGCCTATCAAAACAAGCTATCTTAATAGACATTTCTTTACCCAATCCTGTCCCTTAGCCATGAACGTCATAAACTTTTATCAACTGGATAATCTAGTATTCTGCACTCATACTATTAATGAATCCTTATGTGCAGAATTCTACAATAACATAGTTCGACAAGACAATCTCATGTTTTACACTACTGTTCAAGGGATACCCCTGTCTATCACCCCTACCTTACTAAACCGATTCCTTGGACTACGACCCTCCCAGTCCACATTTTGCTGCTATCCACCTAGGAACCCTCCATTTGATCCTCCCTACTCTCACATTACTTTAGACACTCTCCACTCCTATTTCTATAGGGAAGCTAGACTCCCCGCAAATAGACGATTCCAATCCGTTGACCTTCAAGCACAGGACTACGCCTTGTACAGAATCCTGGTCCGCTGTATCTTACCACTCTCCACTAGAGATGTCGCGACCATGCGACCTTTTCATGCCTTCCTTCTGTATGCCCTGATCCATCACCTTGACATTGACATTGGACTACACATATTTCATACTATTCTACATGCGTCCAGTGTTACGACCCAGGGACGAGTGCGCACTCCATTCTGCCACATAATCACCTCCCTCCTTCATCACCACGGTCGTGACATTACCATGGGTGAAATAACCGCGATGACTGACTTTGATGAAATAGGATTTAGGAACTTCACTTTAGCGGGTCTAAAGGTATCGGCCACCGGGGTTTTAAGTTGGAGACGACAGCAGGCCGGGGCTCCGATCGACTCAGACGAAGAGGTAGACGTTGACGTTGCAGATCTGGCAGCTGAGGCTCGAGCACACATAGACGAGCCCCCTCCACCGACACTCTACGATCGAGTGACACAGCTGGAGACACATATCCAGAGCCTTCGAGAGGAAGTGGAGGCCAATCATGCCGAAAACATGGAGACAAATCTGGGCTACTACACCGGGTATATGAGCACCCTTAGAGCTGAGAGGGAGGCCAGAGATGCACAGTATCACGAGATGATGACACTATTTTGATAATGGCAGCCTGACTCATCTGACCACCCTGACCCTTCTTCCTAGTTAGACTGTTTCAGCATTGTACTAAGTAACTAAAAACTTGACTCATGTTTGACTCTACCGGACCTCTGGTTGACCAGTTAATCTATTTTGTTTGACTATTTATTTGACTTGAGTATTTGATCACTGATTGTGCTCTGTAGAATAGGTTAACTCTACTTTTGATTTTCTTACTACTTTACTTGATTTAAAAATCAGTTTCTAAAAGAATTTGAAAAATTATTTTACTTAATTTCAAAATTAGTTTTTTTTAAAAAAAATTTTGACTTAGTTTTATTTCAAAATTACCTCCTTTCAAAACTAGGCCTTTTTCGCAAATTGACTTAGCCTAGGCCCTAACCCTAGAACTGCATGCACCTATAGATTTAGAAGCCAGCATCTCACAAGCACCATAGGGTACTTTTGATTGATAACCTAGAATGGGTTGAGATGCTTAGGTCTTTGCCTTAATTCAAGATGCTTTAAGTCAGTGCATCTGCAGTAATTGGGGCACTAAATACAACTTACACAGCAATCAAGTTAAGTGTCAAGTTTAGAAAATCTAACTTGAACAAAAACACTTAACTTGACTAACCCTAGCAAAAACTACTGTTTATAACAGTTAGTAAGTAGCTAATTGGGTTAGACAGGTCCCTACAAGAGAAAATTAACTGATTTAGTTTAAGTCCTATCATGAATTGGTTCAGTACAGCAAAATCATGCAAATATCTTCCTTTATGAAAGTTAGTTCCTTTATGCAATTTAATTTCTGCTATATTTATCTGCTTTTGATATATGACAAAGGGGGAGAGATAGGAAAGGTGAGATAGGAAAGGAGAGAGTTTAAAATTTTCTAGCTCTTCAAAAATTTTTTAACTCTATCCTTTATTCAAAAAGTACTAAGTTTCTCAAAGCACTTAAGTTTTCAAAAGGTTACTAAGTACTTAAGTTCTCAAGTTTTTAAAATCTTACTAAGTACTTAAATTTTCAAAATTCTACTAAGTACTTAAGCTTTCAAAATTTTACTGAGTTCTTAAAGTTTCAAAATCTTATTAAGTACTTAAGTTTTTAAGTTTTCAAAAAGGTGCTAAGTACTTTAAACTAACGGTTCTTAAAAGTTTCCTAAGTACTTAAAACTAATTTTTTTTTCAAATTCTAAGTACTTAAAATTAAAGTGTTCAAATTTAACCAAGTACTTTAAAACTTAAAGTTTTCAAAACTTTTTGAGTACTTTAAACTTAAGGCGTTAAAATTTTCGGTACTTAAAACTTAAGTTTTCAAAACTCTTCTTAAAGTTTTCAAAATTTGTCAAAGTGGTTAAATTCTTTCCAAAGTACACAACGAAAATCATTTTGGAAAATATAAGCTTTAAAGCTTAAATTTTTTTAAGTTAAAACCATCTTCAGACTTAAAACCTATATTCAAAAACCCCACGAATTTTTGAAAAATCTAGGGGGAGATTCCTTCCAGGGGGAGGGAACAAAGGGTAATTTTTATATACTTTGATTAAACTTAACTTTTTGAACCAGGGTTGCCACAAATCAAAAAGGGGGAGATTGTTGATGCAGAAAGCACCCAAGTCGAACCTGAGTTTTGATAATGGCAACAGGGCTCAAAAGTTAAGTCTTACTTGTTATCTAACAAATTACTCAAGTGTGTAGGAAAAGTCCTAGCGAAGGACTGCTAGGCACTGACAAAGGAATGCCAGGGTACAAAGCCCTAGCAAAGGACTGCTAGGCACTGGCGAAGGAATGCCAGGGTACTGAAGCCCTAGCAAAGGACTGCTAGGCGGCATGCGAAGGACAGCTTGGGACTGATGACCTGGCGAAGGACAGCTTGGGACTCAAGACCTAGCGAAGGACAGCTAGGCACCGGCGAAGGACAGCTTGGTTTCCAAGACCTGGCGAAGGACCGCTAGGCAAAAGTCTAACCAGAGGAGCGGTTGGCATCATGTACATTCTCCCGAGAGGAGTAGGTGAGGACGCGTTCCCAGTCGAGGGAACAGTACGCGTCGGTTCGACCTAGGGTTCCATTTTGGAGGCCCAAAGTCAAAACCAAGACAGCTAAGGCTGTATAAACTAATATCTTATTGCTCTATGGTGTTTTGGACTAACCCTGGATGCAGGACCGAAGGAACGAGTGTATGCAGCTCAGAGAGCCTCAATGGAGTGTGGCAACAGCTGACCAGGACGCCCGGAGTGTCCCGGGCGCCCCCAAGGTGAACACAAAATACATAATGCAAAAGAAGGCTTCGACAGTTCATGTTCGGGGTGCCCCCGTGCTTCCGGGCGCCCCCACTGCTCCCGGGCGCCCCCAGCGGTCCGGACGCCACCAGGTCAAGAAGTTGAAGCAACTCCAGCGAAGCCAAGAGGATATGAGTTTGACCCGGTCAATCCGGGCACCCCCAGCATCCCGGGCGCCCCGGTCAAGATATGATCCCGAGTTTGAAGGGATCAGAAGCTGACCGAGTTAAAGGCGGATCAACCAACACGTGGGGGGGCGCCCCCGACGTTCCGGGCGCCTACAGGTGCTATAAAAGGACCCTTGAACCAAGGCTTCAGCACAACGAATTCATTCAACGTATTCACGCTCTTCTGCTCCCGCGCTTTGCTCCGAAACCCTCCCGACTCGAGATTCAAGCGCCGACGACGTCCCACTGCTCTGAAAAGATAATCTACATCGGACGTCGGTAAAAGAAAAGTTACTTTTTCTTACTGCACTAATTCTGTAATTCAATCTTGTAAACTGTTTTGCGAACTTATAAAATTGCCCGCAGAAAACGGTCAACGACCGTGGGCCTTGGAGTAGGAGTCGACCTAGGCTCCGAACCAAGTAAAACTACCTGTGTTCGCGATTGTTGTTATTCCGCTGCGTAATTTCTCTAATTCTAAAATCTGAACGTTTTCCGATATTCACCCCCTCTATCGGTTCTCTCGATCCAACAATATCTTGGTTCTGACTTAGGATTTCAAAATGAAATCTTAGGATGAACCGATGCCTACTGTTCCTGTAACACCCGGAATTTTTCAGCATTTTTCCAAAATAAAAAGAAATATTAAAATTTCTTAAAAAGTGCATCGGAGCCAAGGCTCGAACCAAAGACATCCTATAAGCTTAGGTTTAAGTTTCCATTAGGTGGTGGTAAAGCATCACATTAGAATATGGAACCAATATTAGATAAGTGATAGTATGCGTCCTTTTTTCAAAATGAAATCTTAGGATGAACCGATGCCTACTGTTCCTGTAACACCCGGAATTTTTCAGCATTTTTCCAAAATTTTTCCAAAATAAAAAGAAATATTAAAATTTCTTAAAAAGTGCATCGGAGCCAAGGCTCGAACCAAAGACATCCTATAAGCTTAGGTTTAAGTTTCCATTAGGTGGTGGTAAAGCATCACATTAAAATATGGAACCAATATTAGATAAGTGATAGTAAGCGTCCTTTATGGAAGATACTTCAACTTCCACTTAGTATATAAAGGAATGGAAAGAAGAGAAAACCAAGGGTTTTCTCATTCATTCTTCTTCCCTGCGAAAACAAGAAGAGGAAACCTAGGGTTTTCTTCTTTTCTTGCGCCCAAGGTCCGGATTGCGCAAGGGAAGTGGGCGAGGGGTACCACGCTAGATCCTACGTCAGTGTAGTAAGTTTAGAAGCGTAAAAAAGGTAAGTAGATCACTCAACTATAGTAAAAGTAGTTCTCGAATGATTTCTAAACATGATTCTAAGTCTTTTTGGTGTTTGTGATCTTAGTATAGCAAGACCAAGATCTTGATTTGCCCCAAAATAAGTTTTGGGATTATGGCACGCAAGGTGTTCGATAAAAGTTCTATGTAAGAATAAGGTCTTACTAAGCCTTAGAACGAGTTCTGAGACTATGCTTTTATGTATGTACAAGACCAAGGTCTTGATGTATTTTCAAAATAAGTTTTGGGAACATTACTTTTTAATTACAAAAGATATACTAAGTTATGCATTTCAAATCCAAGCATGAGTACAAGTTTAAGTATATTACTTTGCAAGACCAAGGTCTTTTTGGCAAGTACTGGGCCAAGGCCCACAATATCTAGGCAAGCCTAGTAGACGCTTTAGTAGGGTTCGGTGGATAGCTACACCGAAACCTATTTGGGATGCGCACATTGGTACTATGTCGGGCTCAAGAAAGGATGTTTATTATATTGAAGTATAAGAAGTATAAGAATATATGTAAAAGTTTAAAGTTTTCAAAAGCAAGCATTTATTCAAGCATGTTAAGCATTTTACATTTCAAGCAAAGATTTCAAATGCAAGCATTTGTTACAAGTGTATTCATGAGCATATTCATATTAGTATAGCATTTTCAGTACATATGTCTAAAAGCAAGCATTCTTTGACCAAGAGCATGTTTTATATCGATTTCATGTTTTGTGAGATATGTATCTATTTACTAAGCAATTTACTTATAGTTTGCATCCTTTTACAGCAGATAAAGGTAAAGAAAGGATGTAAGGCAAGGAGACTAAAGGAAGGATGATTTATGTTAGTGGTGGCGGAACCGTGGAGTGAGATCCTTTGGGATGAGACTTATTAGTGTTCTAGCAATAGAACTTTATGAGTTTACTTGAGTTTCATGATAGTGGTTAATTCCGTAAAGATTATGTGTCATAATAGTAGTGTTATTTCTGTAAAAGATTTTAAGTTTGATATGCATGCTAAATGGAGTATGATTTGGTCCAGATATTATAGTTTATATGATTATGAGTTCTATAATTTTAGTGTAGTTGAATAGAAATGTATTTATTTGAATTTGATCAGTGTTTCTGAAGGTTAGACTAAATTTCCAGATGTATCAATCGACTACTTCAGATAGCAGTAGACTGCCATCAAGAATTCGAGGGAACAGAAACATTGGTCGAGTGATTTCCAGGCTAAGTCAACAGCACCAGTCAACTGGTAGTCCCACCAGTCAATTGCTCCCTGGCCAGATTTCAAATAGAATGATTGGGGGAGTGATCGGGCTCATGAGTCAACTGCACCAGTCGACTGACAAGGTCATCAGTCGACTGGTGCCAATGTAAAATAGAAAGAGTTCTTGGGTTGATGGTTAGTGTGTGAGTCTTGCAACTAAGAGGTCTGTGGGTCAAAGCCAGCAAGAATTAAATTTATTTTCATCAGTCGACTGGTGCCAATGTAAAATAGAAAGAGTTCTTGGGCTGATGGTTAGTGTGTGGGTCTTGCAACCAAGAGGTATGGGGCTCAAATCCTTGCAAAGCCAGCAATAATTAAATTTAATTTTTTTAATTTGGGTAGATAGCCGAGTGTAAATTGTGCATAGTTTGCGAGTTGTTTAGTGACCTCCTTCTAAGCCTTAGGAGAGAGGGATGTAGAGAAATGTAAAGAGATGAAAACAAAAGAAAAGAGATGAAGAAATTGTGACTTCCCTCTAAGGTTAAGTTTAAGAAGAGAGGCTCGTCACAGTTCCCTCTTTCAGGGAACGCGTCCTCACCTACCCTCTCAGGAGAAATTATCTTTTGCCAACCGGCTCATTCGGTTGTACTTTTTCACGGCCTCCAATTATCTCAAATCTCAAGACATTTGTACCTCGACCCGTCTCTACTTCTGTCAGCAGTTCTCGCTCGGCTATGTCTCCTGCCGATCTTCCGTATTAGGTCTTCAGTACCTAGTCCTCGACCAGGTCTTCTTGCCTAATTCCTCGAACCAAGTCATTATGCCCAACCCTCGCTTAGGTCTTCTATGTCCAGCCGTCGGCCAGGACTTCGTGCTCAAACTTGTAGCTTAAGAATTCGTGCCTAGCTTAACAAGGAATTTCCTGCACACTTAGTAAAATCATCAGATCACAAATAATACTTATCTTTGAACTGTTGCCAATATCAAATCAAGGTTCGATATGGTTCTTCCGGCACCAACAATCTCCCCCTTTTTGATTTATGGCATCACAATTCAAAGTTAAGTAAAAATTATAACAGTTAAGAAAGAAAGTTTAAAACCAATGAAGTATTGTAGTTTTGAAAAGAAAAAGTTCAAAACCAATGCAATTTTGATCGAAATAATGTTTCCTCTTTGATTTATAGCAACACAAATCAAGGCTAGGTAAAAATTATAACAGTTAAGAAAGAAAGTTTAAAACCAATAAAGTATTGTAGCTTTGAACAGAATAAAGTTTAAAACCAATGCAATTTTGAATAAAATAATGTTTTCTCATTATTTCATATACTCCCCCTTAATAATTTATAATACACATAAGTTTGACCTTTTCCTCCCCCTTTGACATATATCAAAAACATACATGGGTGAACAAATTTCTATAGAGATTTTTGAGTTTTTCCAAAATTTCAATGGCAAATTTTGCTCCCCCCAACCCTTGAAGTGAAAGCTTCTTTAATTTCCTCCTTGGATGTTGAACATCTCTCAATTTCGAATCCTCTTCATTAGATGAATCTCCTTGTTCTGATTTATCTTTATTTGGTACAGTGGAGGGATCTTCATGAAGTTTGGTCAACTTGCTCTAAAGCTCCTTGGCATCTTGATAGTCTCCAATTTGACTCAAGATGGTGATTGGCAATAGATTGACCAATGTTGGGTATGACTTGGCGGGTTTCCTAAGCGAATACTCGGTCGATCCGAGAGATCTCTCCATGTCTATGGATTAAAAATTAATCCGAATGGACACCCATCTCCCTACGACCATCTCGTGCCATATCGAACGATCCAAATCACAACTCGGCCAATTACAAAAATCAACCTTGTGATTTGCTCGACCGTTCGACTGCAGAAAAGGCGACGAGTGGATCGTCGACTTTTGTGATTATGGTCGGGGTCCAGTTAGTTAATTATTAACTATGATAACTAATCAAAATAATTAACTTTCACACATGAAATGACGAGGTAAACGAAACAAGCACATGAACAACATAAGGTTAATCAACGAAGCTTGGAAAGAGTTATACCTTTCCGATCACCTCGCGGTCTTCTACCTTATGTCCCTCTCTTCTCGGACGTCATGTGGGCGACGATCTACCGAGAACCGAGATCACCAAAGCCTCCAAAAGCCTCTCCTCCTTGCCCTAGCCACAATCCCTAAATTAGGGTTTGCACCGCCGGGCCTTCTTCCTCTTCCACGCGTGCGCCGCCGGCCAGCCAAGCTCGCTGGCCTCTTGCTCTCTGACCAACAGAGGCTGAGGAAGATGAAGGAGACTGAGCATCTCTAAACTTCCGAATCCTCTTTATTTGATGAATCTCCCTCTTCTGATTTGTCTTGATTTGGTACAGTGGAGGGTTCTTCATAAGGCTTGGTCGACTTGCTCCAAAGCTCTTTGGCATCTTGATAGGCTCCAATTTGACTCAAGATGGTGCTTGGCAATAGATTGACCAATAACTTGGTCACTTTGTCATTGGCCTCGCATCTCTTGATTGTTGGATCGTGAAAAGCCGATAGAGGGGGGGGGGGTGAATATCGGAAATCGCTCTTTTTCGGAAAACTAAGAGTATGTGCACAGCGGAAACAAAAATACGAGACACAGCACAAAGACACAGTGATTTTTACTTGGTTCGGAGCCTGTGTCGACTCCTACTCCAAGGCCCACAGTCGTTGACCGTTTACTTTGGGCAATTCTATAGTCGCGCAAATAGGTTACAATGATTTCAATTACAAAGAGAGTGCAATAAAATAATAATAAAATATTAAGCTCTTCGTTACCGACGTCCGGAGTGTGTCGATTCTTATTCGGGGCAGCGGGACGTCGTCGGCTCGAGGTGAGGCGTTTCTGGAGCAAGGCACGAGCGTAGAAGAGCGTGGAAGCTTTGGAATCAAGTTGATGTTAAGCTTGGGGTCGAGGGGTGCTATTTATAGCCCCTAGGGCGCCCTGGACGTCGGGGGCGCCCTGCCAAGTGTCATCCGATCCGCAGTTTGCTCGGTCAAGCTTTATCCCACCTAAATAGGGATGAAGTTTGACCTCTGGGGCGCCCTGGTTGCTGAGGGCGCCCTGGTTGACCCGGCCTTCTCGGCTGGATAGATTTGATCGGCCTCGCTGGCGTAGGCGCGAAGCGCCTTGGCTCCTGAGGGCGCCCTGGGCGCTCAGGGCGCCCTGGCTGCTGAGGGCGCCCTGGATGCTGAGGGCGCCTCGGCCAGTGGTTAGCCGAACTCCTTTTTGCCTTACTTGTTTCTTGTTCACCGTGGAGGCGCCCTAGACACTCAGGGTGTCATACTCAGCTGCTGCCTCACTCCTTTGAGGTTCTCTGAGCTGCAGACACATGTTTCTTTGGTCCTACATCCAGGGTTAGTCCGAAAACAAGATAAAGCATTTAATTTATACATCCTTAGCTGTCTTGGTTCTGACTTTGGTCTCCAAAATGGAGCCCTAGGTCGAACCGACGCCTACTGTTCCCTCGACGGGGAACGCATCCTCACCTACTCCTCTCGGGAGAATTTACCTGTTGCCAACCGCTCCTTTGGTTGGACTTTTGCCTGACGGTCCTTTGTCAGGGCTTGGATGCCGAGCTACCCTTCGCCCGGTGCCTAGCAGTCCTTCGCTAGGTCTTCAGTCCCAGACTGTCCTTTGCCTGGTGCCTAGCAGTCCTTCGCTAGGGCTTTTAACTCTGGCATTCCTTCGCCAGTGCCTAGCGGTCCTTTGCTAGGGCTTTCACTGCACACTTGATTAACTTGTTAGAAAACAAGAAGGACTTAACTTTTGATCAATGTTGCCATTATCAAAACACAGGTTTGACTTAAGTGCATTCTGCACCAACAATCTCCCCCTTTTTGATTTATGGCAACCCTAGTTCAAAAAGTTAAGTTTAAGCAAGATATGAAAAAGTTTTAACTTTTGTTCCCTCCCCCTGGAAGGAATCTCCCCCTATGTTTTTCAAAAATTTGTGGGGTTTTAAACACTTTACTTGTACTTAAGTTTTAGGTAACTTAAAAATACATAGTAGAGTTTTTTAAAGCATAATTTGAGTTTAAAGTCTTAAATTTTACAGTACTCAAAATGTTAGCTTAAATATTCTGTAGTATATAACAAGCTTAAGTACTTAGTAGGTTTTGAAACACTTTAGTACTTAACAAATTTGAAAAACTTTAGTTTTAGAGTAAAGACAAGCTTAAGTAGAAACCTTTTGAAAGGCTAGAGTACTTTGCAAAATTTGAAAGCTTGAAAAAATTTTGAAGCTAGAGTACTTTGCAAAATTTTAAGGCTTTTAGTAAAAGTTTCGAAAAGGCTTAAGTAATTTTGAAAGTAGAAGTTTTGAAAGCTTACGTATCTTTCAGAAAGACTTTTTGAATAAAGGATAGAGTTAAGAAAATTTTGAAAAGAAAATTTTACTCTCTCCTTTCCTATCTCTCCCCCTTTGCCATATATCAAAACAATTAAATACAGCATAAATAAGGAAATAAGTAAAATTTTGCTGTACTGAATCAATCCATACTTAAATTTATACTAAATCAATCAATTCTCTCTGTAAGGGTCTGTCTAACCCAATTAGCTACTTACTAACTGTTATAAACAGTAGTTTTTGCTAGGGTTAGTCAAGTTAAGTGTTTTTGTTCAAGTTAGATTTTCTAAACTTGACACTTAACTTGATTTCTGTATAAGTTGTATTTAGTGCCCCAATTACTGCAGATGCACTGACTTAAAGCATCTTGAATTGAGGCAAAGACCTAAGCATCTCAACCCTTTCTAGGTTATCAATCATAAGTACCCTAAGGTGCTTGTGAGATGCTGACTTCTAAGTCTATAGGTGCATGTAGTTCTAGGGTTAAAGCCTAGGCTAAGTCCATTTTCGAAAAATCCCTAGTTTTGAAGGGGGTAGTTTTAAAATAAATATAAAACTAAGTCGAAAAGATTTTAGAATTGATTTTTGAAAAAAAAGCTAAGTTGAAAATGAAAACTGGTTTTGAAATTTAAATAAAACAGTTTTTCAAAATTCTAATTTTAGAAAACTTATTTTTGAAATCAAGTAGAGTAAAACAATTGAGTTAAACTATTCTACTGAACACAATCCTAACTAATTAACAAGAAACTAATAATCATAAACTAGTCATCATAAAATAAAAGCAGGTACTTTAGGTTCAACATAGTCAACAGTCAAGCACAAGTCAACCCTACTGAGTAGGGGCAGTCAAATAGGTACAATGCCAAGTGAATCTAAGATGAAGGACCGGGGTGATCAGATGGAGCCGGCTGCCACGCATCGAATCGAGCCATCATCTGTAAGAATCGTGCATCAGCTATTTCTCTATCAGCTCTGCGAGCGTCCATCTGCTCTATGTGAGAGGCCTCGACCTCCTCTCGGAGACTCTGTATGTGTGTCTCCATACGGGTCACTCTTTCGTAGAGTGTCGGTGGAGCTGGCTCGTCTATATGGGCTCGGGATTCTGCTGCTATATCTCCGACGTCGTACTCGACCTCCTCGTCTGAATCGATCTGATGAGTTGCTCTCCGACGTCTCCAAGACAGAACCCCGGTACCGGACACCTCTATACCTGCTAGGGCGAAGTTTCTATAGCCTATTTCATCGTAGTCGGTCAGATCGGCCATTTCTCCCTCGGTAATGTTCCTACCATGGTAATGTAGTAGGGACGTGATAACGTGGCAGTAGGGTGCGCGTACCCGCCCTTGCGTGTTCACACTGGATGCGTGTAGGATAGTGTGAAACATATGAAGTCCTATATCAATATCTAGCTGGTGAATCAGGGCGTACAAGAGAAAGGTATGGAATGGTCGCATAGTGGTGACGTCCCTGGTGGATAAGGGCAGAATACATCGGACTAAGACCCTGTATAAGGCGTAGTCCTGAACCTCTAAGTCGACTGACTGGAATCGTCTGGCCACTGGTTGCCTAAAGAAGTATGCGTGTAATGTATCTAAAGTGATGTGAGAATAGGGAGCATCAAAGGGAGGCTCCCTAGGAGGATAACAACAGAAGATGGACTGCGAGGGTCGTAGTCCTAAAAATCGGTTCAGTAATGTTGGTGTGATGGTTAAGGGAATACCTTGAACCATGGTGGAGAACATGAGATTATCCTGTCTAATGATATTATTGTAAAATTCTGCACATAAGGAAGTATTGATTGGGTGAGTGCAGAATACGAGATTGTCCAGTTGGTAGTGGTTTATGGCGTTCATAGCTAGGGGACAGGATTGGGTGAAGAATAGCCTATTCAAGTAACTCGTTTTGATAGGTTTATAGGTGGTACGAGCGAACTTGTTACATAATTCTAAATTGGGAAACCTAGGATCAGGACTAGGTTGAGTACCGGGTTCTGCCTGATTAGGTCGGCGTCTTCTAAGAGAAAGAATGTATACTTAAAGAAAATGTGCATTTATTGAAAAATTGAAAAGAAATTAACAAAAACAATAAATTATACCGATTTGCTCGGGGAGGCATTGTTGAGGGCTTGAGAGGGTTGCAAGATCTCTTGGAAGGTAGAAGGTTGAGGAGGAGAAGTGTTTTGGGTGTGAAGAGTAGAAGGGGAAGGGAGCCCCTTTTTATAGGCAGCCTCGGGCGCCCTGCCTCGGGAGGGCGCCCTAACTGGCGAGGGCGCCCTGTATGACCAGGGCGCCTTGACCAAGCTGCAGCTGCCTTTTTGGCAGCTTTTGACCACTGAAGGACACTGGCAAGGGCGCCTTTCCGGACGAGGGCGCCTTTATCAGGTCTGTAGTTCTGTTTGTGCAGCTTTCTGCCGCTGAACAACTGTGGGAGGGCGCCCTGCATGACAAGGGCACCCTAAACAGGGCTGCAGCTGCCTTTTGGCAGCTTTTGACCAGCCTTGGGGCGCCCACACCGGTTTGGGCGCCCTAGGGACTAGCTTTTGACTCAAATGAAGTGCATTTGACCAGATTTGACCTGGTTTGACTACATTGACCATAGTTTGACTATGTTGACCATGGTTTGACTATGTTGACCGTGTTTTGACCTTGTTGAACATGTTTTGACCTTATTGACCATGGTTTGACATATAGAATTTCACTGAAACACAGGTATTAAGGGAATCATTTAGTCTTAATTTTACTGTCTCACCCAGATCTAGGGTTTTCAATCACGTTAACCTTATAGGTTTTGTGAGACAGGTTTTGATAGTTTTGAAAATTTTGAACATTTTGATTAATTTTGAAGGATAATTAAATTTTGAAAACTTAATTAATTAATTTTGAAATTTTTGAAAAGATGTTTAAGTCTATACTTAGTTGAAATTTTGTGTTAGATTCGAATTTGACAAAAATTAATTTGAATTTGAATTTAAAAAATTGGCTTCCAGGTCTTGGCGAGGCACTAGGCCTTCTTTGGCCGAAGCCTTATGGGATCATCCACCCTTTCCTTGATAAAGCCTTTTAATGAAATTTCATTTTCAAAATTATTTTTTGAAAAATTTCTGGTCTAACTAGTTTGGATTTTGGATCGGTAGCTTCGGCTAGTTCCACCAAATTGGCTTCCCTAACGTACTATCATCTCACCTCCACCCAATACTATGTTGTCAAATTTTAGCTAAGTTTGTTCAGTCCTTAAGCTAGCCTAAGTCTAAGCATGGTATATTGCAGAAAATAAACAATCAATCAATCAAGCAATTTAAATCATGAATAACAAGTTTATCTAATAAAAATAGTTTTCAGTTTGGCTCCCCCTGGACTAAAGCCACGGTGATGGTTAGGCAAGATGTGAATCTTGTCCTTGGGGATCCAATACTGATTTGATCCAGTAGGTTGGTTCAGGCATAGTTTAGGTACCCATGCCTGAATTATTCCTCTGGACTGATTTAGTACAGTCAAATATGATCTTTGTCGGGATTTGGTTCGGTAGCCAAGTCCAGATCGATTTAGAACTGATTTCTGTTTTCCAAGGATCATGTCAAGACCCTTGGAACCAGATGTAAATCGTTCTAAAGCTGTTCTAAATTCCTTAACCTGAGTTTTCAGGGAGGAGTTCTTCTTTTCAAGTTTTTCAACTTGAATAGAAGTTCCTTCCTGAACCTTCTCGGTTAAGGGTTTAGAGTCAGCTCCCTCTTTCAGAGTTTTACTTCCTGTCGGAGGGATCGACCCGGAGTTTGGCTTTTGCCAATCACGAGAAAGAAAAGAAATCAATTCACTTAACTGTAATCTATTAAAACCAGTTACCTTAATTTCTCCGTCCTCTGTGAAGGTCAGCTCGCCGTCCTCTTGTTCTGATTCTGACTCTGTCTCGACTTTATCTGAGGCGGTCAGAGCTAGGAGGTTGGACTGGGGTGCCTCTTCTTCTTCTTCTGAGGAAGACTCGTCCCAGGTTGCTTGTAGCGCCTTCTTTCTTCTCGGCTTCTTTGTCTCCTTTAGGTTAGGGTACTCTGACTTGTAGTGGCCCTTTTTCTTGCACTCGTAGCAGGTCACATTGGGCTTGTTTGCTGGTTCAGTTGGTTCGTCCTTTCATCGGCCGGTTTATCGTTTGTTGGTTCGGTTCTTCAGCTCCTTGTAGTAGCTTCGAGCGAGCCGGACCAGTTTAGTTTGATCTCCTTCTTCATCTTCTGAGTCTGTGTCAGACTCGGGTTCAAGTTCAGTTTTCTTCTTCGTTGTCTTCAAGTTTTTACCTGCAATGAAAGCGATACCTTTTTCGACCGAATTGGTGTTAGTCTGTTCGTGCAGTTCTAGTTCAGAAAATAATTCATCTAGTTTTATTTTAGAGAGATCTCTAGAGATCTTGTATGCATCTACCATAGATGCCCACAAGGTGTTTCTAGGAAAGGCGTTTAGAGTATACCTTATTAGGTCACGGTTTTCAACCTTGTGACCTATTGAGTGAAGACCGTTCATTACCTCCTGGATTCGTGCGTGGAGCTGGGCTGCTGTTTCATTGTCGGCCATCTTGATAGTGTAGAGTTTATTCAGTAGCAGATCCCTTTTGCTGATCCTGGTGTCCGAAGTCCCTTCGTGCAGCTCGATCAGTTTTGTCCATAGCTCTTTTGCACTGTTGAAGGGGCCCACTCGGTTCAGCTCTTCCTTTGTCAGCCCGCATTGTAGGGTTTGTGTTACTTTTGCGTCGGCTTCTATCTTGCGCTTTAGAGTGTTGTCCCACTCCGAGTAGCTTTGTGGAAGTCCTTCTGCATTTCGGGGGATCTCCAGACCGAACTGGATAATGATCCACATGTCCACCTGAGTTTTCAGGTGGACCTCTATGCGACTTTTCCAGTAGGAAAAGTCTTCTCCACTGAAGAGTGGAGGTCTAGCGGTGCTGAATCCCTCTTGCATAGACATTTGTTCTGTAAAAGGAAATTTTACAAAAAAAGGTGTCCCAAGTCTTGGTCTTGGATTAGCAGTGCAGGATAAAGATAATTATAAGAAATTAATTAAAAAAATCTGAAAAAAATATTTCAAACTGGTGGTTGCACCAAGTTTGAATTCCCCGCTCTGATACCACTTGTTGGATCGTGAAAAGCCGATAGAGGGGGGGGGGTGAATATCGGAAATCGCTCTTTTTCAGAAAACTTAGAGTAAGTGCACAGCGGAAACAAAAATACGAGACACAGCACAAAGACACAGTGATTTTTACTTGGTTCGGAGCCTGTGTCGACTCCTACTCCAAGGCCCACGGTCGTTGACCGTTTACTTTGGGCAAATCTATAATCGCGCAAATAGGTTACAATGATTTCAATTACAAAGAGAGTGCAATAAAATAATAATAAAATATTAAGCTCTTCGTTACCGACGTCCGGAGTGTGTCGATTCTTTTTCGGGGCAGCGGGACGTCGTCGGCTCGAGGTGAGGCGTTTCTGGAGCAAGGCACGAGCGTAGAAGAGCGTGGAAGCTTTGGAATCAAGTTGATGTTAAGCTTGGGGTCGAGCGGTGCTATTTATAGCCCCTAGGGCGCCCTGGACGTCGGGGGCGCCCTGCCAAGTGTCATCAGATCCGCAGTTTGCTCGGTCAAGCTTTATCCCACCTAAATAGGGATGAAGTTTGACCTCTGGG
>JAGFNQ010001904.1:775599-839183 GCA_024364735.1 Boesenbergia rotunda | reverse complement strand
GAAGATAAATCATGAATAATCCTAGTCTAAATCAAATCTAAAGTTAGCTCCCCTAAATTGGAGCTATAATTGATTTCAATTTAACAATTGAGTTTAATGGCAAGTATTAGCATTGATTACATGTATATGCTGTTTGAGTATCTTATAATATTTATTTTCTACAAATAATGACATGGTAACACAAGCAAACTTACTTTTAGCATTTCTTTTTCACTAATGTAAAGTAAGAATGATTCGAGCTAAACCCAAGTCCAGTTTTGTAGTATCTAGCACATCTAGTCCCAAACATCATATTCAAATATTTAGACCCTCAATGTAGAATTTAACTCATTAACTTGGTTTTTTAATTTCGATTTCTCTTCCTCAAGCTTTGACACTTGAGTTGAGGTTCAAACTTGATTAACCTGAGTCAATGAGTCCAAGTTAGTTCTTTTCTTAAGGTGTTTGATCTCTTATGCAAAGTCTTAACTTTAGACTTATATTTAGTTAAGAGTTTAGGCAAATAAGAAATGATAGCATATAATTTTTCAGTGAGTGGATCTATTACCTCACAAGTTGACTTGTCTGAGTCGTTTTGACTTGAGTCTGATGTTGAATTATACTCTGACTCGGAATCTAAATTTGATGCTTCTGTAATTGCAATTAGCACTAATAGGTTGACATGGTCTATGTTTGATTCGGATTTGGATTTTGATGATAACTCATCCCAAATTGCTTTTAATGTCTTCTTCTTCCTCTTTTTAGGTTCTTTCTGTTTTTCTTTTAGTAGAGGGAAATCGATTCTAAAGCGAACGTTCGTCTTGCATTCAAAGCATTGAACGTTCGCGAGATTGTTCTTGGAAATTTCTTTTTTATGAATCTTTAGGTGAATTTTCTTTGAATCATCTGTTTGACCAAGTGCGTCTCTTTGTCAGTTGTTGACTTGAACTCGGATTCTAACTCGGTCTCTTCTTTTGGTTTCGATTTTGGCTTGAATTTACTTGCAATCAAACTATACCATCTGTTTTTTTTTTCAAGATTAGCCTTTCATGAAGTTCAAAATGACAATTTTTTTTTATCTAATTTAATAATTGACAGATCCTTGGATACTTTATATGCATTAACCATTGATGTCCACGAGGTGGTCCTTGGAAATGTCTTAAATGCATACCTGATCAAGTCATGATTTTTGATCTGTTCTCCGATTGCGTAGATGCCATTTAATATTTTTTAAATCGGCTATGGAGTTGGCTTACTGATTCATTCTCCTTCGTTTGAATATTTTAGAGTTGATATAATAGCAGATCCTTTTTAGCAGTTCGTAAATCAATAGAACCTTCGTGCAATTCAATTAATTTTTCCTAGAGTTTCTTAGTGTTACTGAATGGTCCAACTTTACTCAATTGTTCCTAAGTGAGCGCACATTGCAATGTGGTTGTGGTTGTAGCATTGTCTTGCCTTTTTTTATTGTCACTTGTCCAGTTAATGAAGTCAACCGACTTGCCATCTTGTTTTGTAGGCAATTCAAAGTCTACCTTTATTATGAAACAGTTCTCAATATCATCATGAGATTCTCCCCTTCCAACAAGTGATATTGTCGCCATTGAAAAAAAATGATAAACACTAGGTATCCTAGCCTTCAGCTCGAATAATCGTCGGGGTGACTGACTCGGCCTCACAGAAGTTTCCCACCGACCACTTGGATAAATCAAGGATATGCACATTGAGACCCATCTTGACAGCTAGGGTTTTCGGGTTCGCTACCCATTAAGGAGAAATTCCTCCATAATACGCCACAGCTGAGTCTTGAACTCTATATGCCTGATTTATCACTGGAGGGTCTAACCATGAAATTGTTGCCATTGAAAAGAGGAGGGCAGATTGTGTTGAATCCTTCCCGCGGAGATATTTTTTCAAGATTCTTACAAAGCTTGGGTTAATACTACAATAATATATCGCAAATTTATTTAAGTTATATTAGGGTCTAGGATGGGATATGAGTTTAGTTTGAGTTTGAAAAAGTTGTATTTAGGGTTTGGGCGAGGTTCACATTATTTTAATCAATTTAATTGTTTGATCTGATTCAACACAAAGTTTGCTCTATGTTAGATTCAGATTTGGCTTTGTGTTTATTGAGCAAGAGGTTCCTAAATTAGCTTTCCGACGAGATATAGGGGTCTTCTTGATCAGAATAACAACCACTTCTTAAGATAGCTAATTTAAGAATCTAGCGCTAAATCAACTTTAATATTCTTAGTCTAATTGGTTTACATAGAGGTGAGTTAGCTTCAATTAGTTACATTTGACTATATGTACCAAGTAGGGTACTCCTTACCCAGCTTAGAAATGCACTTAATCAGACTTTTTACATACTATCAACTCAAGTTCAACCCGCTCTGATACCAAATTATAGGACCAAATTCGACGCTGGGAGGGGGAGGGGGGGGGGGGGGGGGGTAAATAGCATTACGAATTTTATGAGCAGATAATAACTAAAACAACTGAATCAATAGAGTAGCACAGCGGAAATAAAAATTATTTGAATTGATTTTAAGTATAGCAAGACAATGTAAGCATGCAAAAGAACTTAACTAACAATTAAGCATGCAAGTAGTTAATCAACCAAACTAGAAATGTTGACATACGCAACAGTTCTAAAAATATAATTTTTATTTCTAATTTCTCCTTTCTAGAAATATTCTAGAAGTGGGAAAACTTACCAGAAAAAAAATCTAAAAAGTTAAGCATAAATATAATAAATATAACAACAAGAAAACAAATAAAAATATTACTCTATGCATTGTCGATCAAAAATGAAGCTCGAGTTGCAACATGTCGTCGTTGGAACACAGAAAATACGAGAGCCCAAGAACACGAGCAGAGATGAATAGATTGAGAGTGAAATAGTTGATTTCAAAGCTCTGCCTCGAAGCTCTTTTTAAAGCACTTGTTTGGACACCTGGAGGCTCCCTGGATGCATGGAGGTTCCTCGGACGCATGGAGGCTCCTCGGTTGTCCTGATGGGTGTTGATGTAGGTGCAACTTTTATCTGTTAGATAACATGAACGAAGCCCTTTAGTTGCTGGAAGCACTTTGGTCGCCTGGAGAGGGGTCAACCCTGATCTTGACCCGACTCGCTTGGATTGTTGGATAACGACATCTCATGGTCGCTTGGAAGCTGCTCCGGTCACTTATATCCTTCGGTTTCCCTACGGTCTTCCGAATTCCTTGGTCGAGAGTTTTCACCATTCAGTCGCCTTGGACTACCTCCAGTGGCTTGGAATTGTTGAACTTTGTTTTACTGCAATTGTTGCACGTAATGAGTAGGATAGAAAATGTAAGTTATTCACACTTATATTGGGTCTAGATGCTCAGCTCTCAGCTAACTCATCTAGACTAAGGTGTCAAGTTACAACTTTCATCTACTTTCATAGACTTTGTTTGCCAAGACTTAGCTCATAGTTGACTCCATTTAAATTTGTCTGCCAACCTTCATCTCCCAATTAACTCGACTTAAGACTTGATTAACCTAGCTCCCAATTAGGACTTTTGTTTGCCAAGACTTTAGCTCCCCGTTGACTCCACTTAAACTTGATTCATATAGCTGCCCAGCTAGGACTTTGTTTGTCAAACCTACAGCTCTCAACTTATTTTATGGTTTTATTCTGATCACTCACAAATTTGACCTCATGACGCGCATAAAATGGCAAAAGAGGGGAAAAGGAATGAAATCAGATATTTTAGATTTTAGGGTTGTAAAGACATTCTGGCTATTAGAAGGAGTTGATGTTATTTCTGAGAGGGTGTGGAAGGATCGCTGTAACATGACAGTTTTTGGGCTCTGCGTAATTGGCACAAAAGGAGATGTTGTTCAGTTTGGTTCAAAGCACTGGAGGGTTGTTGGTACTCAACCTGTCTTGTGTTATACCTCAAAGGCCTAAAGGTCAGAATTTTCTAGTGACTCCTGATTAGCTCTAACTTAATCCTCTGTCTTGATATGTTGGTCTGGTGGATGTTGTTCTTGAGCAAGAATCCTCATAAAGAGAAGAAAACGAGGCATGTAAATGACAATAAAAGGAGTGACAAATTTGCTTACGAAGGATTCTCAAAAGGTTGTTCTGTTTAGTGTTACTTTATTTCTGCTAAGAGCTTTCAAGATGTCCGATATAATTTGTTTGGTCATGCTGCAATCTACAATCGTGGAGCTTGCGGATGCGGTTGAACCACTCATATAGTTTGTTTCAATTCTGCCTAACTACATCTCTATCAGTGGGGTAGGGAGACCTTTGTTGGGAAGAAAGTAGAGAAGGGATGGTGAATGGATCCACCATAAATGATCCATCTAGTCCATAGCAAACGACTATGGTAAAGATGAATCAAATCTGTTGATGGCTGAGATTTTGTCCAAAAACCTGCAAGGGTGTATAGATCCACCATAAATCTAACTAGTCCGTAGAAACGACTATGGTAAAGACTTATCAAATCCGTTTTTTTGGCACTTGTCCAAAGTGAACTTTAGGTTTGCAAGCTGTGGTTCGTTATAAAGGGTGGTTTGCTTTCAATGTGGAAAAGTGCAATGTCAAAAGGGAAGGTAATGAAATACACCGGCAAATTTAGAATGCGGTTATCCAAGCAACTGTGCATAACAAGCTGAATTGTTAGATCGCTGATCTTTAAACGCTAAATGAAATGCTTTAGATCATAGTTGGATTTAAAAGGAACATGTTGGACTTTCAAAAGCTGGAATAATGCCAAGCAGTGGTGGTCCGTTGGAGCAACTCTAAAAAATTAATTCTATGTGCATAGTTTATGCCTCCCACAGTGTGTTGGTATGCCTTGTTGATCCTTTATAAATGAGTTATAGCTGAGAGTTACATATATGAAACTATAGGAGGTTGGCCCCTTCTAGTATGATTTTTCACTTTAGAGGAAATAAATTGCTCTCTTTATGTAAAAAAAAAAAAAACTTATTCCACTTGGACTTGATTCACCTAGCACTTAATTAAGACTTTCTTGTTTGGTTTTCAACCAAGATTTAGCTCCTGCTCGACTCCCAATCTGGTCTTCAAGTGTCTAACTCTACTAGGACTTAGTCATTGCTTGATTCACAAATAGGACTTCACCATTTGTAAGTAATTTGCACCTTCACACTTGACACAACTTGTTTGATTTTAACAAACTTAATTTTAACATTGGTCATATATCAAAATTTGGGGTTTAATGTTGTGCACCTACACCAATAGATTCATGTTTGAAAAATAGATATTAGAAGCTATGTATTTTTTCAAATAACTAATTGATAAGTATCGAGAACAAAGATAGGACTTACAAGTGGTATTCGTCGACATAGAAAAAGCTTATGACAAAGTCTGAGAGATATTATATTGAGAATTCTAAAAAAAGAAAGGCATTAGCATAGTATATATTGAAATAAAAAAATATGTATGAGGATGTAATGACATGAGTGAAAACTTCAAACATATTAACTGAAGTATTTCGTATAAAGATAGAGTTCAATCGATGATCAATTTTAAGTCCTTATCTTTTTATACTAATCATGGCTGAATTCATTAGAACATCTGAGACATGTTAGTATATTGCTTGCAGATAATATTATTTGATATATGAGACGTGGAGTAAATACTAAATTTGAATCTTGATAAGAAATACTAAAAGTAAAAGATTTTAGATTTAATATAATAAAAATAAAATATATGAAATTTAAGTTTAGTAATATTAGATATAATAACATAATTGTTAAAATATGATATAATGTGTTGTTTGTAAAGTTTTATTTAGAATTATTTTTGTAAAATGAGGAGTTAAGAGATGTGTTATATAGAATACAAATAAAATGATTAAAATGTAGAAGTGCATTGAGTGTTTTTTATAATCGTAAAGTACCTTTAAAATTTAAAGGAAAGTTTAAAAAAATGACGATTAGACCTACTGTGTTATATGAAATTAAATGTTAAGACTAGAACACACAACTAGAATATAAGAGTCCCAGAGATGAGTATGTTAAGATGAATATATGGATATACTATGATGAACATCATAAAAAATGAAAGCATTAAGAAGAAAGTTGGGATTGTATCTATTGAGGAAAATTTCTAGTAGACATATTTAAGACTATAAAAATATGCACTTAGACGACTAATAAATATTTCGATATGAAAATTATAGAAATACACACAGTAAGTGAGAAAGAGGAAGACCAAAGATTTTATTTAAGAATAATAAAATACTTGGTTTTAAAATTCGTTAGGCGCTAGTCGGGTGTTAGGCTAGTGCCTAGGCAGCCTAGGCGGGGATCAGGCGTTGCTAGGCGAATTCCACGGTATCAACATAAATTACATAATAAATCATATTCTATAACTCTAACACAAGAATATCAAATTTAAAATGAGTTCAAAATTACACAACTAATAATATATCACAAATTTATTCTATATTTTAACTCTCCAAAATGTAGGCTTCTTTGATCGTTCTAATTTCTCCCGCTCTGGTTACTCAGTACATGAACATAAAGTTTGATGTTAGTCGCTAGGACAAGCCAACAAATCAGTTTTCATGTTGAATGAAACTTAAGCCCAACACAAAAGGGTTACATTTCAGTTTTTTTAATTGAGTTTTAAATTTAAAAGCTCAAACTAACAAAAATCATGAAAATTCTACATTATTTCCACGGCGCCTAGACGATTTGACTGATTAGTCGGCGTCTAGGGTCGTCTAATCCTGCCTAGGAGCCAAGGCTGCTTAGGCTGGTCGACTAGGATATTTTCGGTGTGGTTGGGTGATGCCAGCGTCTAGGTCGATTTTTAGAACACTTTTATAGATAAAATATATTTAAATATAAACAATGATATAGTAGAGGATAGAATCTAATACTTATAAACGTTGACTAATTAATTAAATTAATTAAGTTTGATTACAAGTGTCAATTAGATTAATTAAATTTGATTAACAGTTTCAATTAAATTAATTTGGTTTTGATTAAAAATTTTAATTAGATTTAATTAATTAATTAAGTTGGATTAATTAATTAATTGGTTCAATCAAACTAGATTTATTGAACTTAATATCTCATCCATTTTTAGATTATCAATCAGGTTGCCTTATAGATTTTTGTGAGATGTTTGTGAATTTTATCTTTGTGAACTTTGTTTGAAATCTAAGGATTGATTGACATTTGAGTTAGATTTAGGTTTAACAATTTGTCAGTTAAGTTCACATTTCAAAAATTGACTTTTAGGCTATGACAAGGCACAGAGACTTCTTGGGTATCAAAGCAACGATCACTTCTAGACAAAGTCTTTTAAAGAAATTATACACTGAACTTTCTCCTTGAGAAACCCTGGTCTAAATATTTTGGAATGTGGCGAGGTAGTTTCGATTAATTTCACTTGGTTAGGTATACCAAATACAGTATCCTACTTGACTTCCCAGACTAAACTTTCTTAACGTACAATCATCTTGTCCCACCCTAGTATTAGGTTGAAGCAAGTATCAAGTAAGTTTAAGTCCTCATTTAACTATTCTAAATTAAGCAGGAAATAAATAAGCATGAAATTAAAGCTATAAATCAAACAAATTTATCTAACAAGAAAAACTGTTTTTTCTATTGGCTCCCCCTTAATTATAATCTCGATATGGTCTATCTAGATAATGAATTTGACCCTTGGGGATTTAATATTGATTTGATCCAACTTGATTTAGGGATCCATACTTGGACTTGATTTCTAGTATTTCGATTTACAATTGACAAGTAAGATTTAAATTGTGTTTTAGCCTTGCATTTGAGTCCAGATCGATTGTATACGACCATTTGTTTTCTAAGTTATCATATCAAGATATTTAGAACCTTTGGTGAACCGTTCCAATGATTTTTCAAGTTCTTTGAGTTGAACTTTTAAGGTAGAATTTTTTTCCTCAAGTTGTTGGACTTGAGTGAAAGTTTCACTTTGAATTGGTTTAATCAAGAACTTGAGTTAGTCCCCTTCTTAAGGACTTTTATCTCTTTTTGGATTGACTTGACTCGAACGTTGAACTTGGCTAATTTTAAGATATCATATTATATAATTTTTCAACTAAATCAGGATTTATTACGGGGTTGGAAGCTTCTGAACCGGATACGGATCCGTGGATTGATTCGGACTCGGCTTCGGTTCAGTCTCGGACTCGATCTCGATCACTTGTTCTCGTGTTGATAATGCAAGGAAGCTTCCTTAAACTTGTTCTTCTTCGTTTGAGTTACTTTGCTTGTAGTGTCTTCTTTCTTCTTTGCTTTTTGGTGTCTTTTAGATTGAACACTTTGACTTGAAATGCCCCTTCTAGTTGCATTCGTAGCACGTTACTTCTAACTTTCTTTTCGGAGTCTAGCTTGGTCTTAACTATTGCTCTTTGTTTAGATCATCTTCTTGATCTTACGTTTGATAAATGCTTTCTTTTTGTACAATTTTCGAACTAGATTAACTAGTTCGGCAGTGATCTCGTCGTCATGATTCCTCTTAGGAGTCAGGCTCGAATTTGGGCTTGTGCTTTGTCTCTTTCGACTTGATTTTTCTTTTAAGCAAAGCAATCCCTTTCTCGGCAGGGTGTGCATTAATCTGTTCATGCAATTCAAACTCGGAAAACAACTCGTCTAATTTAAGAATTGAAAGATCCTTGGAAATCTTATATGTATCTACCATAGATGCCCACAAGGTGTTCCGAGGAATGGTGTTAAGTGCGTACCTTATCACATCTTGGTTCTCCACTTACTGACCGATTGCGTGAAGTTTATTGAGCAAATCTTGGTTTTAGGCGTGTAGTTGATTTGCCTACTCTACTTTCTGCATTTTTATGTTATACAGTTTATGTAATATTAAATCATCTTTTGATACCTTGGTGTTGGAAGTGCTTCAATGTAACTCAATTAATTTGTTCCATAGGTCTTTGGCGTTTTTGAATGGTCCAATCCGGTTCAATTCTTTTTTGGTTAGACCATACTGGAAGGTTTGAGTAGCTTTTGCATCTGTCTGATTTTCTTCATCATATGTGGGTCCCAGTTTTCGCATCCCACTGGTACTCCATTTCCGTCGAGTGGTTTTTTCCTGTGAATCCAGTTTGAATGATGATCCACATTTCTACTTCGGTGTTTAGGTGAAACTCCATCTGACCCTTTCAGTAGCCAAAATTGTTGTCGGAGAAGAGTGACGGTCTGACGGTACTGTATCATTCTTGATGAGCCATTTAAGGTATAAATCTTGCACACAAAACAAAAAAAAAACAAACAAAATGTACTAAGGCTTAGTCTTGAAGTAGTAGTATGGGAGAAAAATTAATGCAAAAAAAAAAACTTGAGTGGCGTTGTACCAACTTCGAGAACCGAAAAAAAACATGAGCGAGAAAAATTTTATTAGGGGTGAATGCACCGATTCTAATTGACTGCGAAAATTGAAAACAATGTAAAAACATTGCTCGAAAGGTGGTTGCACAAATTTCGAGAGCTCCCGCTCTGATACCAATTGTAAGATCGAAAGAACGCGCTAGAGGAGGGGGGGGGGGAGGTGAATAGCGCAAGTCGCTTTTTCACTTTTTTGAAAAACGTTTGTTAAAGCAGCGGAATAATAAGGAAAACAATGTCAACACACTTTGTTTTACTTGGTTCACAGTTCGATGACTGTTAGTCTAAGGCCCGCATTCACTGAGTGTTTTCGTTGGATAATTCACTATTAATTCAAATGGTTACAACGAGATAAAATTCTAAGTACAAGAAAAAATAATTATACCGACGACTTAGAGTAGAAACTTGGACGTTATCATCAAGCAGCGTTTCAACATCGTGGAGAGCTTTTCGGAACAATACGCGAGTACAAAAGTTGTTTGGAATGATGTGTGTGAGGTGCTGGTCGAACCCTCCTATTATAGCCTTATCCAGATGCCTTTATCCTCTTTGAAGTGCCTCTATTCAGAGCTGATTTGATCCTGATCCATTCTCATCGTAGCTTATCCGCATCTAGATGCCTCAATCCTTTACAGACGCCTTGATTGCTAATGTGGCAAAATCTGAGCGAGCCTTTATTTTGGTTGACTCTATTCCGTCCTAGGCACCTAGATCCCTTTCAGGTGTTTAGATCCCTTCCAGGCACTAGAATGTTGATGTGCGCCAATCAATTAGAGGCTACCACCTCATCCTGTCGCGGCTGAGGTGATTAGGGCGCTTGTATCCCTTCCAGGCGTCTGTATCAGCTTAGGGCACTTGGATTAGCTCTTCCAGACTTTTTGACTTCTGCATTACAGTGTTAGCACAAAAAACATAGTAATATGAAATGATATATTTCGATAGTCTTTGGACTGTCCGATTCTGATTTTTAAATTTCTAATAAAACTCTAGGTCAGATTGATGCCTACTATTCTCTCAACGGGGAACGCATTTTCAGCTACTCCTCTCAGGAGAGTTTACCTATTGCCCAATATCTGGTCATCTAGATCTGTTTGAACTTTTGCTCAACATTTGATCTCCACCTTTGGGACTTCCTGTTAGACGCCCAGTCCTACACTTGCCTATACTTTTGTCCGGTGTCTTAGGGCTTCCTGCTTAGTGTCCTCTTGACCCCTAGAACATCTGCTCGACACCCTCAATCTACCAAGACTTTTGCCCAGTTCATCCGACCAAGATTTTTTTGTCCAGTCCACTCGACCAGGGCTTTTTGTCCAATCCACTTGACCATGATATCTTTGTCTAGTCTCAACTATGACTTTGCACACTTTAGTTAAATTCGTTTGATCACAATGAATCTTAACTTTGAACCTTTATCAATATTAAAACTTAGGTTAGATTAATCATTGCTTCCCGCACCAACAAGATATACCTCTATTTGCATGAAACATCTTATACGAAGAAACCATGTAATAAAATAAAAAATAGAAATCCAAAAATGGGACCCACCAACATAAATCACAAACTTGACTCGAGTACCAACTAAAATGGTCACGCACCAAGTTATAATTGTCACTTACCAGGAGATACCCCACTCGGTAAGAGTGATAATAGCAAAATATATTTATCATATTAATGATAACTAAGAAGGTCGACCAACTAAGTATATTTATCATTTTTTATATAAAATCCAATAATACCAAAATATACCAAAAAAAAAAATATTACGACCACAAAAATGCAAACTCGGAGTTTCTCTAAATGTAGAAACTATCAAAATGTCACCTTTGCTTACAAAATTGGAGGCAGAGGCTGAGCAATAATGGTCAATTTAGGCAAAGGCCGAGGAATAATAGAAAGGGAGCTCAAGTTTTCTAAATGGATAAATTGGAAATATATGCATAATTTAAGTTATAAAAGTATATATATAATCATTTTATATTTCTATTCATGCATAAAGGGACATGATATCAAAGGATATTTATTCAATTGTGTATCTACAAATACGATATAAACATAACTCAAAATATTCAAAATAAATACATAATAATAGTAACACAAAATCTAGAAAATAATTAGAATTCAAGGTCGATGGATTCAACCTTGATAACATCCCTAATTACAAAATTAGGCAATTTCTGCAATAAACACTAATTCCTCTTCTTAAACTAAATACCCTAACATTCAATTGAAATATAATAGAATAATATGTATACCTTACAATTTTTTCCTTGGTTGATGGAACAAGATAGGCATTTTGTTGATGAGTAATGATACACACAGTGAAAGTGAATGGCTCAGTAAAAACTTTGACCGTCAATTGACGGCACGTCCGACGTTCGATCGTCGATCGGATACTACCGGCGGCCTTCGGCCGCCGCCCTGAACCAAACTATACCCTGGGGGGCACGGTGAACCCGTCGTGGATCGCCACAATTGCGATCTCGCATCATTGACCGTCGATTTCGATGAGTTCACCGTTGCCGGCGATCCTGACGAGTTCACCGTCCTCCCAAGGTATAGTTTGATTCGGGACGGCAATCAGAGGCCGCCGGTGGTGTCCGATCGACGATCTAACATGTACACATTAACTGTACGCCATTCATTATAATTTTCACTTTCTCAAATTCACTCTTCAAATCATTTCCCTTTGTTGATATGTATCACTATAGTCAATTGAGCCCAAATAACATATTGTGATTAGTCTGAAATAAACATTCATCAATGTTACAATTGATTATCAATTTTTTTACCTTTAGGTCTATAGTCCCATTCAAGGACACTGAAAAACTTGGAAAGCAATGAAAAACCACTAGGAGTTCTGGTTGGCTTGGCTAAAAATAATCTACTAGTGGTCTCCCTTGACTCGGTCAAGGAGCAGTCAGATGAGGGATGCAGGCGTTGGAACAACAGGAGGAGAGAAAGAGAGAGCGAAGAGGGGGATGAGGGAAAAGAGGGAGTGACAATAGCCACTTCTCTTGCTCCAAGCTGTGGCAATGGTGCAATATGAAAGAGAGACAACAAGAGGCGAGAGAGAAGGATCGTCGGTGGTCTTCTCCCTTGGCTCAACTAAATAAGGTTGGTTTAAAACTAAATAAGAAGTTTGATGTGTTTATAAGTGTATGGTATAGGAGGCTTCTTCATTGATGAGACGGTGAGACTCATGGTGGTAAAAGGTTATTTGCTTGTCTCAGTGTCCTGGTCAATCCGTCCCAGGGCTAATATGGAGGAGATAAATTACGAGAGTTACTAGTTCGGATGTTGTGGCTAGCGTGTGAAGAAGATGAGCATACTAACTTTATCAGATTTTGACTTTTTAATTTTAAGATGATAATATCGTACGTATTAATCCCTCTATTCCGTATTAACAAACGATGAAATTTTTATCATGAGATGGAGACATTTGATATTATTTAATTTAACATATTGCTATGATGAGGATGAATGCATCATCATCATCATGATAATGTCGTGTCGGTATATGACATGTGGTGATGACATGATAACACGTGGCGTCTTTTTTCTGAGTTCCAATAACATTTTTGATATATCTTCATTGGTTGGATGGACTTGACCTTAAGTAGAATTGTAGAAACTTCATCTTAAACAAGTACGGAGATTTATTTTCAATTCATAAAGGTATTGAAATATTTGCCCAAGCAAAATTATAGAGTTGAGCCTAGGCTGGCATATGAGTCAACTGGGCTCATGCCGAGCGACAAGGTATCATATCACCGGCCATTCTTAGCATGGCTTTTGACGAAGCATATTGTGTTCGACCCGGTATAGAAACTAAGTAGGCTGACTGGGCCGGTAATGTATCAGGCATGTTTACATGTTTATATGAAGGTATAACAGTTGGCTTTTAAATCTGTGCAGCTATTTTGTTGGTGTGCGTTACAAGAGTAGCAAAAGCATCGTTAGACAAAGCCCTGGCGGAGAACACAGAAGTGGAGAACCTCCTAGTGACAACTTCATTACCAGTTGTGTCTGCTACATCCTCTGACCTTCGTCAACCTCTTGTGATCCAAATTGACCCTTCAAGCGACAAGCATGAAAATTAAACCTTTTCTCCTTCTCCCTGTAAATCCTTTCACCTACCAATTTCTTCACCGACCAACTTTTGGAACAACATGCCTCATAACAGGAATAACACCTTGGAGAAGCCAGCTTTTGCCTTCTTGCTCTGAAACGGGAACATATGTAAAGGAATGATGGTTACCACTGTTACTCTATGTTAATATTCTTTCTTCTAAAGTCGACATCAAGCAAATTTGTAGCCGATCATCGATTATGTATTGTAGCTACTCATCCTGACTTCTGTACACTTTTTTTTTTTGTCTTTAAACATTTTTAAAGATATTTTCTTTATGGGGTTTCCTTTATATTTTATCCTTATCAAAGTTGTAAAAATTATTAGGTGGTAATCGAACGGAGGACTACAGCCTAGCGCTTAGGCGGCACTAAGATGGATGTCGTCTAGCGGCTAGGCAACTGCCTAGACTGACTTTTGCAACAGTGATCCTTACAACATCTTACCATCGATCATGCCAAAAGTTATAAACTAAATGTGATGCTGAATAAACCACGGTCAACAATTTACTTAGAACGGAAGCCACGTAGACATCTTGAGCATTTTGAATGGTGTATTTACGAAAATGGTAAACACAAATAAAAAAGTAGAAAAATTTATTTGAAAGTAAAATGGCTGGTTAATCATTTTGACGGCTGAAGGAGTTTAATTAGATTAATCATTTTCAGTTGACGGCAGACTGCTCAGGTTCGTTTTGGTTTAGATGTGAGACCTCACCGTTCGAAAATTCCTCTGTATTAAATAAAATAACAGACGTTATGGGTTATGTGATGGGTATTCGTTGAATTATTTGTTATCGGGGAGTTGGAAGAGTTTCTGGATGATACACCATTTCTTGGATTTCGTCGTGTACGGAAGCATTTCATTTAGATTTTGAATAAGAAAAATTGACTCCAATCAAACAAAAGGTGGTCTTATGGTGTTATCAAGTGATGGATTGGTAGACATGGATAGACAGGGAAAGGTGTAAATTTAAGAATAATAATTTCGACAATTCTTGTGAGTGCGTGCAATGATAAGATAAAAAGTTACCTTAAAAAAAGCAATAATTTTTCAAAGACGCACTCAAAGTTTGTAATTACTTTAAAGTTCGTAGCGAATTTGGAACGTTTTTTCCAATTTAATTTTCTATCAAAATTAATTTTTATCTTAAATTAAATTAATTTTCTGCTTTCTTTTACATACATGTAACAATCCTTGTGGTATGAGTTTATAAAAATTAACATCACAATTTAATTATTCCAGCATTGTAATGATGATGGTGTCTAAAAACTAGTATAGTGGTGTTGGTGTTTAAAAGTCAATACCACAGCAGTGTTGGTGTGTTAAGTTGTGATTTTAATTTTTTATAAAATAGTAAATAAGGATATATTTGGACTCCAGAGCATTATAAAATGTACAAGAGTTGGAATAAGTTCAATTGGAATTATCTAGGTCCATCAATGAGTCTTGCCTAAAATCTATTTATGGACCTATGAGATTTGGATTTTTAAAAGGTTAACATATAATTGAAGAGGATAGTGCAGTGAAGGAATTTTTGAAGTCCATTCCCAGTTCTGACATTCTTTCGATAAATTATGCATATGTATCAATTGTCTTAAAGTTATAAATTTAAAAACTTTTTTGAACACTACTGTTAATGACTTCAATGTGATATCTCTGGGCACATATAGACTCTGTAACACTTCAAAAACTTACAACATTTTGGAAAGGGTCAAATCAGAGTTCTCTAGGCCCATCAATGATTTTGACTGAAATACATTGATACTTCTAAAAAGACTTTAAATGATATTTTCTAGGTTTGGATCTAGGCTATTACGGGTTCCACCAGTAACAAATGTAAATCTGTGAACGAACTTCTATTAAAGAAAATATACTTCATTTAGATATCCGAGTCAAAAGTTATCATTTGAAAGTAGACAATTGATACATACATACACAGCTTATCGTAGGGTTGATTGAACCAGACATGACATCATAAATACTTTTACTATACTATTCTCTTTTATTACCTATTAATTTTCAAAAATCCAAATCTTTTAGATCTATAATGGTGTTTGGTCAAAACCCATTGATGGACCTAAAGGATCTTATATATGCTCAAATTAGCTTGAAGCGATTAATAGTAGTGACCATTAAGTTTTCAAAGTTTATGATTTTAAAATAATTGGCACAAATACATAACTTATCGTAGAGATGTGAGAATCAGACAAACATATCATAAATACCTTCACTATTATATCCTCTTTTATTAAATGTCAACTTTTCAAAAATTTAATCTCCTGGGTCAATTAATAGATTTCGGTCAAAATTTATTGATCGACCTAGAGAGCTTTGATTGGACTCTTTCTAAGTCCTATGGATTTGTGCAATACTCCGGAGTCCAAATATATCATTATTTATTTATTTATTTTAAATTAACACCACAGCTTAATACACTATCACTATTGTGGTGCTAATTTTTAAATGCTAACACTACTGTTGTGCTAGTTTTTAAACACTAATATTATTGTGGTGCTGATTTTTAAAAAATGGATACTATATCGGCATTGGTGTGTGTAATTAAGCTATAGTTTTTAAAAATCAACGTCACGATGGTTGTTGAATGTATGTAATGGTAAGAGAACATTTTAAATTAATTTAAAAGAAAAGTTGTTGCATTCAAAAGAGGACGGAAAGAGAGAAAAAAGTGAGCTTTAGCATAGGGGTAAAACGGAAAAGAGATACATCTTTTGAGCACTTCTAAGGTTCGGTGCGCATTTTGGGCAATTTCAAACATTGGTGCGTTGTTGGGTATGACTTGGCGAATTTCTTTAGAGAAAACTTGGTCGTTCCGAGAGACCACTCCATGTCTACGGATTAAAAATAATTCGAATGGAGACCCGTCTCCCAACGACCATCTCGTGCCGTATCGAACGATCCAAATTACAACTCGGCCAATTACAAAAATCGGCCTTGTAATTTGCTCGACCGTTCGACCGCGGAAAAGGAGACAAGTGGATCACCGACTTTTGTGTTTATGGTCGGGGTCCAATTATTTAATTATTGGTTATGATACAAAATCAAAACAATTAATTAATTAACATGAAATGACGAAGTAAACAAAATATGACACATAATGACATAAGGAGCTTGGGAAAGAGATATACCTTTCCGATCATCTCGCGGCCTTCTATCTTATGTTCCTCCCTTCCCAGACGTCGTGTGGGTGACGATCTACTGGGAACCGAGATCACCAAGGCCTCCAAAAACCTCTCCTCCTTGCCCTAGCCGAAACCCTAAACAAAGGGATGCACCGCCGGGCTCTTCTCCTTCCACGCGTGCGCCGCCGGCCAACCAAGGGTTGCTGAGGTCGCCGGCCACCAGCTCTCCGTCCAACATGTTGATGCAGTCTGACCCTGATTGTTGTTTTGGTGTTGACACCGATTTTAGTTTAGGTTGATTAGATGATTATGATTAAGTCCTGGTCGTGGACTAGACATACCTAGTGGGACTAGGTTTGATGAAAGCATGGCTTGGAGGGTCAGGTCCTAGCTTGAGAAGCTAGGTTGGTGAAAAGTCCTAACCTGGAGGGTTAGGTGTGAAAAAGTCCTAGCTTGGAGGGCTAGGTGTGAAAATTCCTAACTTGGAGGGTTAGGTGTGAAAAGTCCTAGCTTGGAGGGCTAGGTGTGAAAAGTCCTAACCTGGAGGGTTAGGTGTGGAAAATTCCTAACCTGGAGGGTTAAGTGTGAAAAGTCCTAGCTTGGAGGGCTAGGTGTGAAAAGTCCTAACCTGGAGGGTTACGTGTGGAAAAGTCCTAACCTGGAGGGTTAGGTGTGAAAAGTTCTAGCCTGGAAGGTTAGGTGTGAAAAGTCCTAGCTTGGAGGGCTAGATGTGGAAAAGTCCTAGCTTGGAGGGCTAGGTGGATGAAATCCTAACTTGGAGGGTTAGGTATGGAAAAGTCCTAGCTTGGAGGGCTAGGTGTGGAAATTCCTGACTCGGAGGGTTAGGTGATTGGAAATCTTGGTGAGTGAAGTCAGGTTGACTGAAGTCCCGGTGAGTGAAGCTGGGCACGGAGTCTTGGTCTGAGGGATTGAGCACGAGTCAGGGGAGGCTGGGAGCCAGTTCTCTTGACTTAGAGTGGGTTTGGCCTTGCCCGGATCGGTTTGGTGACCGATCAGGGAAGTTGGCACGAAGTGCCCTCGTGGATCGGTCTGGTGACCAATCCAGCGATGTCTGATCGGTCTGGTGACCGATTAGGGAGCTTCCAGTAACTTTGGCAAACCTACTGATCGGCTCCTGATCGGTCTGGTGACCGATCAGGGAGAAACCTTGATCGATCAATCTGAACGATCAACTGTCGCGAGGTTTCTCACCCGGACCGATCAGGCTGGAGCCTGATCGGTCAGGGAGTGTCCTGATCGGTCTGGTGACTGATCAGCCATGTATTTCTGGCGGGATTGTGGCAAGTAGATTTCTGGGTTAGTTTGGTGATCGATCTGGTGACCGGTCAGGGTGACCGATCATACAAGCTTGCGATCCCAGGTTTCTCACTGGGGACCGATCAGGCTGGAGCCTGATTGGTCTGGGATCATCCTGATCGGTTCGGTGATCGATCACTTTAATTTAAACACACTGTCAGACGCTCTGATCACGTCTGAACACATCTGATTCCTCTGCTCTTAATCTCTGATACTTGATTCCCTGCCTGATTTGCTGTGCTAATGATCCGATCAAGATTGCAGGTGACAGGAATGGATTCAAACACTCAAGGAGAGTCAATGAGAGTCTTTCCTTGGAGCAGGTTTGTCTGTTTTCCATCTCAGGTTGCAACGGATGCTGGCGCTACTGGAGCTGCTGATTGGGGCTCGGCTGAGGGAAGCTCAGGGAGTCCAGAAGAGCTCAGTGGTAGGTGAGCGGTTGCAGGTGAGCAGCTGGAGGCTGCAGTGAGATGCGGTGACCTGGCGATCAGTGGGAGAGACTTAAGCGCTTGATGGCAAGAAGTCTCAATAACAACGAACTGAAAAAGAACAACATTGAAATACTCGATCATTACTCTGCTACAACACTTGTGCTCTTGCGACAACTCTGTTCCATCATCTTGAGCAAGCAACTATGATCCTTGAAGCAACCTTCTGTTACTTGAGCATTTGGAAGAGAAACAAGAAGCTTGGGAGTCCATCAGCGAGAAGACACGAAGAAGGGAGTTCTTGCGTGAGATCTGTGCTAGGTGGAGCTCGGTGAGAAGTTTGCTTGTGTTCTTGTGGTTCCAAGTGCTAAGTAAGATCCTTCTTGTGTTTCCTGTACTTGATACTTAATCCATCTTGAAACGCTGTGGAGAGGTTACTCCACCGAGAAGGAGGTTGCGTTTTATCCGGATTTTCCGGTGCTTGATCTGCCAACGATCAAGGGATCGCCCACCTTACGGGCACGCCAAGGAGTAGGGGCAAGTTATCCCCGAACCTTGTAAATCCTCTTTGTTAGCGTTTTGTGATCGTGCTTAGTTTAGGTTTTAGTTTCTGCAACTCTGTTTTTTGCTTCCGCTGTGCTACTAACCCAACTGCAGAGAAACCTAAATTTTGAAAGAAGTGGGTGTATGGCTATATTCACCCCCCTCTCTAGCCATCCAAGTTCCAACAAGTGGTATCAGAGCTTGGGGCTCTGTTCAAGCTGATTAACAACCGAGAGCTATCAACAATGGCTTTGAGAGAAGGCTTTTCCACCACCCGACCTCCCTTCTTCGATGGAGCAGATTTTCAATATTGGAGATCGAAGATGGAGTATTATCTAAAGATGGATATCAACACATGGTTCGCTGTGAAGGAGGGTTTCTCCCCTCCAAAGGATGATGAAGGAAAAGAATTGGAATCTTGGCGTTGGACGGCTGAGCAAACTCGAAAAAGTGAAGCCGACGCGAAGGCGGTAGTAACTTTACAATGTGGCATGAACAAAGACCAACTCATCAAGGTTGGTCCCTTTTCGAGTGCAAAAGATTTGTGGAATAAACTCATTGAACTCCATGAGGGCACCCGAGATTCAAGAATCGCCAAAAGGGATTTGTTCCTCAATCAACTACAAAGCCTCTCCATGAAGGAGAGTGAGACCGTGAGTGAACTCCATAGCCGGTTCAAGGAAGTCCTCAACGGTCTCCATTCCATTGATGAAAAGGTCGAGAATCGCAACCTTGTAAGGTATGTTCTTAAAGCTTTTTCCAAGGAATGCTTTGTGGTCATCCATGGTGGATGCCTAAAAAAAAAAGGAAAAAAAAATCCATGGTGGATGCCTACAAAGTATCTAAGGATTTATCAATTGTAAAACTAGATGATTTATTTTGTGAAATGGAGCTACATGAGATGGCTTACAAAGGCCCCAAGGAGAAGGAGATTGCCTTAGTTGCAGGAGAAAAGACCAAGAAGAAGAAGGAGAAGAAGAAGGAGAAGGAAGTCTCTTCATCTTCATCTTCATCCGAGTCCGAGTCCGAGTCCGATTCCGAGGAGGATGGCAGTGGGTCTTCTTCCTCTGAGATGACAAACTTTGTTAGGAGAATGATGAGGAAGAGCCGACGCTTCAAGGGTAAAGGTAACCCAAGTGAAGTTAAGATTGATAAATCTAACGTTACTTGTTATGAGTGTAGCAAGAAAGGGCACTTCAAGAGTGAATGCCCAAAGCTAAAGAAGAAGGAGGATAAATCCAAGAAGAAGAAGAAGGCCTTAAAGGCCACTTGGGATGAATCCTCCTCAAGTTCATCCGATGAGGAGAAGGATGAGAAGAGTACACGACATGTGGCACTCATGGCATTGGAAGATCAAAAAAGCAGTGATGAATTGAGTGACTCATCAAACGCGGCTTCATCATCTTCGGATGATGAAGAGGTAATCACTCCCGAACTCGATAAATGCTATAGAACAATTGCTTGTTTAACCGATTTATTGAAAAAGTCAAAAGCAAAAATTAAATCATTGAAATTAGAGGTTGAACAGTTAACATCCTCTAGGGATGAGAATGTTGATGATTTACATGTAGAAATGCTTGAGGATGAAAACAAATCATTGAAGAGTGAAGTTGAGAGACTCAAGAGTGCTCTTGAGAAATTCTCAACTAGCTCAAATACTCTAGACATGATCCTAAATGCCCAAAGGGCAGTCTACAATAGGGTCGGTATTGGTTACCGACCCAAAGAACCATCATTTGTCTCCTTAATATCTAGGACTGATGTTAGACAATCTAAGACACCTAGGGTTCAAAGAAAAGTAGTCAAGGCATGGGTGCCTAAGTCTTGCTTAGTAGGTGCTTTAGGTCCCAAAGTTTGGCTGCCTAAATCTTCTATTTTTCGAATTGTGTAGGTTGTGATTGAGGGGGAGCATCTATCAACTTGGTTCGTTGATAGTGGGTGCTCCAAACATATGACCGGTGATAAATCATTATTCACTACCCTTCAATGCAAAAATAGAGGTAATGTTTCCTTTGGAAATAATGGTAGTCTTAAGGTTATAGGAATAGGAGACATTCAAATATCCGAATGTCTTAGGATTAAGAATGCCCTTCTAGTCAAGGGGATGACATTTAATCTTTTAAGTGTTAGTCAATTGTGTGATGCGGGTTACATAATTGATTTTAAATCAAGTCAATGTTGTTGGGACCGATTGGCGAGCTAGAGGGGGGGGGGTGATTAGCTTCGATTCGCTTGTAGATGATTTGTCGCGGCGGAAGACTTCAAGCAATCGCTAACACAAGGATTTACTTGGTATCCACCCCGGTCGGGTGACTAATCCAAGGATCCACTCTCCTCACACTCTCATGCACTATGAAAGTCTCCTTCTTGAGGTGGAGAAACCTCTTACAAGCTTGTTACAAAGATACAACAAGGACAAAGCAAATACAATAGAAATCTTACAAGATTTACAATGAATAAGCTCACACTTTGCTTTCCTTGCTATCTTCAAGCTTGTGATCGCCTCTAGAACTTTGGAAGTGCAGCAACACTAAGCCCCAAAGCTTCTCTTGAAATGGCGTGGAAGAAGGAAGAAAAGTTCCGCTTCAAACCTGCGTGAAAGACCTTATACCCGACGCCTAGGGTTTCTGAATCGATTGCCCAATCGATTACCACGTAGGATTTAGCCGTTCAACGGCTAGTTTTCGAACCGTAATCGATTAGCCAATCGATTACGAGTGCCCTGAATCGATTACCCAATCGATTCAGAGCCTCTCTGTTCTCTCGCGCAACCTTTGGTGATCGATCACCCTAATCGATCACCGAACCCCTTAATCGATTACCCAATCGATTAAGGGAAGGCTGAATCGATTACCCAATCGATTCAGCCACCTTCTGTCCTCTCGCGCAAACTGCCCTAATCGATCCACTGATCGATTCACCCAATCGATTACTCAATCGATTGAATCCAACCCAACTTGTGCTCACAAGTCTAGGGTTCCCTACCAAGTGTCCGGTCAACCCCTTTAACCAACTTGGATTTCTTCTGCCTAGTTCCCAACTAGAACTTACCCTGGTTCCCAACCAGATTCGCCTAACCCTCGAGTTAGGTCTAGTCTCTCGGTAGACTTCCACCTTGCCAGTATGCGATCTCCCCGATCCATCTGGACTTCACCTAGTCCCACTAGGTCTTTTCCCATGCCAGCGTACGATCTCCACGATCCACCTGGACTTCACTTAGTCCCACTAGGTGTGCCTAGTCCCACTAGGTCTTTTCCCATGCCAGCGTACGATCTCCCCGATCTACCTGGACTTCACCTAGTCCCACTAGGTGTGCCTAGTCCCACTAGGTCTTTTCCCGTCAAGCCTCCAGTCAACCTTGACTCACTTGACTTCCTACGACATTCAAACATTATTGTCACATACAAACATCAATGTCAAACATCGAAACATACGACCTCAAGCTCACCCGAGCTTTGTCAAACTAGGTGTGCCCTGACCTTACCAAGATTGCACCAACAAATGTCTAGTTAGACAACATGACAACTTTGACACGGTACTAGTAGGAACAAGAGTAGATAACATTTATCAAGTTTCATTTAAAAGTGCTACTAATGCTTTTGCTAAGTGTCTCATGTCAAGAGAAGATGAGTCCACCCTTTGGCACCAGAGACTAGCACACGTGAACATGAAGAATATCCGGAAGTTAGCCATCAAGGGACTAGTTCGTGGCTTACCAAGCATCAAGTATGAAAAGGATAAACTTTGTGATGCATGTCAAATGGGGAAGCAAACAAAATCTGCACATAAAGGTAAAAGCACTGTAAGTACTTCTACCGGATTGGATTTACTTCATATGGACTTATTTGATTGTAGCACCATTATATCCTTGAATGGTAGTAGATATTATTTTGTTATCATTGATGATTTTACTAGATATACATGGACATATTTTCTAAAATATAAGGACCAAACCTTAGATGTCTTTATTTCATTCTGTAGAAGAGTTGAAAACGAGAAATCATCAACAATTAAAACAATAAGAAGTGATCATGGATGTGAATTCCAAAATCAAAGATTTTTAGAGTTTTGTCATGATAGAGGGTATAGACATGAATTCTCTACTCCTAGAACACCACAACAAAATGTTGTTGTAGAGAGGAAGAACCGAGTCCTACAAGAGGCTGCACGAAGCATGCTCAATTAGTACTCATTACCGAGTTACTTATCGGCTGAAGTTGTGAACACAGCTTGCTATGTGCAAAACCGAGTCCTCATCCATAGATTCTTAGGAAAGACTCCTCATGAGCTTTGGTTTGGGAAACCACCTACAGTTAAACATCTTAGGGTGTTTGGTTGTAAGGTATTCATCCTAAACACCAAGGACCACCTTGGAAAGTTCACGGCAAAGGCTGATGAAGGGATACTGGTCGGGTACTCCCTCGTTAGCAATGCTTACAGAGTCTACAACAAGAAGTCTAGACTGGTTGAAGAGTCTTCTGATGTTATTTTTGAGGAAATTCCCAAAGTAAATGATCAATCAGAAGATGTTGAAGGAGCCCAATTCGAACTCAGGCAACTGGGTTTGGATGAAAGTCTAAATGTTGTAGATGGTGGTGATGAGTCTGATGACGGTGAACCTAGATAACCCATAGATCATCCGGATCCTGAGGCTGAGCTAGTGTCTAGTGACACCATTCAAGAAGCACCACCAACACCAAGAACAACTGGGTTAGCCTCTAGCCATCCCCAAGACCAAATTGTTGGAGACATCCACCATGGGGTTAGGACTAGATCATTCTTTCGGAATGAGGCTAATGAAGTTGCCCTAATTTCCGAAATTGAACCTAGAAAAATTGATGAAACATTAAATGATCCCGATTGGATCATTGCCATGCAAGATGAACTAGGTCAATTCGAAAGAAGTCAAGTTTGGGACTTAGTCCCTAGACCTAAGAAGGCCACCATTATTGGAACCAAATGAGTCTTCAAAAATAAATTGAACCATAAGGGAGAAATCATAAGAAACAAGGCACGCTTAGTAGCCAAGGGATATAGTCAAGTTGAAGACCTAGATTATGATGAGACCTATTCTCTCGTGGCACGATTAGAGTCCATCCGATTGATGCTTGCATTTGCAGCACATCGTGGTTTCAAGTTATATCAAATGGACGTCAAATCGGCCTTTCTAAATGGCTTAATAAGAGAAGAGGTCTATGTTGAACAACCTCCGGGGTTTGAGAGTACCGAATTCCCAAACCATGTGTTCAAGCTCAAGAAGGTGCTCTACGGCCTTAAACAAGCACCACGAGCTTGGTATGAGCGGTTATCGACATTTCTAATTGAAAAAGGTTTTGTTAGAGGACAAATAGACCCTACACTATTTCTACGAAGAGATGGTGACAATATATTCGTAGCCCAAGTGTATGTCGATGACATAATTTGTGGCTCAAATAACAAGGGCTATTTGAATGAATTTATTGGACACATGGAGAGTGAATTTGAAATGAGTCTAGTGGGGGAGTTGACTTTCTTCCTTGGACTTGAAATCAAGCAAACTCGTGATGGAATCCATGTGCACCAATCAAAGTATAAACAAGAGATGCTCCGAAAATTTAACATGAGTGATTCGAAGGAAGTTACCACTCCCATGGCTACAAACACAAAATTAGACAAGGATGAGAGTGGTAAACATGTTGACCTAACTCAATACCGGAGCATGATAGGGAGTTTGCTATACCTCACAGTCAGTCAACCTGATATACTTTTTGCTGTGGGTATGTGCGCTAGATATCAAGTATGTGCCAAGGAATCTCATTTAATTGCTGTTAAACGGATTTTGAGATACCTTAAGGGTACAATTGGAGTTGTTCTATGGTACCCCCGTACCGAGTCTTTTGACCTAATTGGCTATACCGATTCCGACTATGCTGGGTGCAAGTTGGATTGGAAAAGCACAAGTGGGGGTTGCTAATTCCTAGGTTCATCTCTAGTGAGTTGGTCAAGTCGGAAGCAACATTGTGTGGCTCTCTCCACGACCGAGGCAGAATATATCGCCATGGGAGAAAGTGTATCACAATTGTTGTGGATGATTCATACATTAGAGGACTATGGATTAAGCTACAAGGGTGTGCAAGTGTTGTGTGACAACATTAGCACAAATTAACCTAACCAAGAACCCAGTCCATCATTCTAGGACCAAGCATATTGAAGTGCGTCACCACTTCATTAGAGATCATGTTGTTGAGGAGACATTGTACTCTCACATGTAGAGTCCAAATCAAATTTAGCGGACATTTTCACTAAACCACTCCCCGAGAATGAATTTAGTTTCTTAAGAAGGGAGTTGGGAATGTGTCGTGCTTTATAGGATTGAAAAGCATTTAAAACCCTTCATGATCAATTCAAATTGTTGGAAACAATTGGGTAACTTGGGGACATCTCACACAAACTATAAGGTTTACCAAAACATTTTTGTTTGCTAGAAATGGGGTGAGATGTTAGGATCAACTTAATTTCTCAAAATGTCAATGCATCCCTTGAGAAATTTGGTTGACGAGATAAAAATCATTATGGTGACCAAGTATGGGGAAAACCAATGCATAATACATGTGTATTTGGCTCCATAATCATACATGGACATTCTAATCAAGGAAACATGATTGGAAACCTTATTTGGATACAAACTTGATTGAAAATTGATTGAATGGTTTTGATTGAGTTTGACTCCACTTGGGTGGAGCAAAGTGATTGTTAGACTGATAAGGACCTTTGATCCTTGTTAAGGGATCAATTATAGTCATGGGGACACTTCCAAGATCGATATTTTCCATCTGATCTAATCAGGTATCGTTTGGGGTTCTGAAACTGAAAGTTTCATATCGTATCAGGAAAAATCACGGAGCCTGATCGGTCACCGGACCGATCAGGAGCATGTATGATCGGTCCAACTGACCGATCCAGCTGAATTGCGATATCCCTCTGCAATCTCTCTGTGTTGGCCTGGATCGGTCCACTGACCGATCTAGATCTCTGTGTGGATCGGTCCACAGACTGATCAGGAGGTTCACAGAAGATTTCGAAAACCCACTGTTCGCTTCCTGATTGATCAGCCGATCGATCAGGAGCCTGCCTGATCGGTCACCCCGACCGATCTGGACCAGCCAGACCGATCAGACTGGAGCCTGATCGGTCTGGGCGCTCCCAGATCGAACGGTGATCCGTTTGATCACATTAAATTTCGGTTGGTGGACCGATCCACCAACCTATTAATTTCGTGTATTCCCTTACTCCCAAGCCCTAGCCGATCAAAACCCCTCATCGCCGAAACCTCTTAGCGCCGAAACCCCTCTTCTCCTTCCCGTGCGCGTGCGATCTCCTTCCTGCGCGTAAACTTCTCTTCTCTTGGGCGTGAGTTCTTCTTCTTGGTGTTCTCAGCAACTCCTAGCGGCGAGCTCGTGTCTTCTTCTTATGCCGTGATCTGTTCTCTGCGTGCACCCTTGCGAGTGATCTCTTCTTCAGTCTGATCAGCTCTTCTTCGACTTATCTTCATGGCACCTAAGTAAGCTTGCGTTAGGTTTTTCTTTACTGATTCCTTCATAAGATTTGTGACATTTGCGCTAACCATGTTTTGTTTGGGGTTTATTTTGGTGTGTGTCGTGTGTGTCTTCCCATATGATCAAATCTTATTGATTATTTGATTTTTGATCAACTCTTACCTTTGTGATCCTTTATACTAGTGTGTACCGTTATTATATCGGGATTAAGGGATCGTACTCCATAATAAAATCTGAGGTCCTATCTAATTATCGAGTCAGTACAAATTGGATAACCTCGGGTTTTGGTCCAGCTCAATGTACTCAAAGCACACTAGTGTAATTCTATAGTCAAGACCAACCACACCTAATTACACTACAACCATTCCGATGGTTTGTCCAATTCCATCTCGGTTGTGAGCCTCTACTTATACTAGGCAAAGATGTAACACCCGCCTTTTTCCCACACCTCGTGGTGCGGGAAAAGGCGAGCATTACAGGTTGGTATCAGAGCAGTTGCCATCTCACTACACACACATCAAGCCTCCTTCCTGCTGCTTCCAAGTAAGTACCTTTCGGTATATTTCACGATAGCAAGCACTCTTACGATATGTTATGTTTCTAGAATATGCAAGTATGAATGGTGTCTTATGATAGATAATGACAAGTACTTGTAAAATATGTGACTACGAATGATATTTTCTATTGTTTTATTGATGAAAAATTTAATAATTTAGAATTTAATATGGGGTAGGTATAACAATAACTCATATGATCCATACTTGTCCTTTATGAAGGAAAGCATGGCTAGAAGACAGAGTAACAGACTTAACGAGACTGCTCCCTCGCCTGACCTAATGCAATTAGTGACCCAACTTCAGCGTCAAGTCACTGAGCAGCAGCAAACTATTAATACCCTGATGAACCAACAAGAAAACTCTACTACTCCACCGGCAAACCAGAATGCTATACCCGTTGCGCCTACGGTTATGCAAACCCCTCCGTCAGGTTTGACCACTGTAGCACGACAAGAGGCTTATCTAATCCAGTGGTTGAGGCTGAAGCCGGAAAATTTCTCGGGGGTCGGTGAACCGTGGGACGCTCAAGCGTGGTTCAAGACCGTAGAGAGTACAATGGAGCTGCTGGACTAGCCTGAACAAGAGAAGATCAAATGTGCATCATTCTGCCTTTCTAGAGATGCCAGAATGTGGTAGGAAAGGGTCAAGGCCAAGAGACCGGTGAATCAGATGACGTGGGCGGATTTCGAGTCAGAATTCTTCGAGGAATTCTTCAACATGCGGGTCACCAATAAACACTACGACGAGTTCACGGAATTCCGACAAGGCAACCTCTCATTCAACGAAGCCATGAAGAAATTTAATCGCTTGGCTCGCTTATGCCCTGAGCTGGTTCGCACTGAGAAGGAGAGGGTTCGACTTATGTTAAAGATGTTGCGGCCCGAAATAGCTCTGAACGTGGCCGGCGGAGTTAACAAACCGCAGACTGCGGAGGAGCTGTTTAGTAGTGCCCTACTCATCGAACATTACCTGAACAATATCAACCAACAAAGGAAGGCAGTAAACGAAAGTAAGAATCAAGTTCACTCCGGGATTCTCGATTCGTTGTCTTTCATTTTTCCTAATGTTCCTTCCTTGTTGTTAACACTCAGGGGGTCAGAAACCTCAGAGTACCAACTCTAATTGGAAAGGAAACCAGAGTGGTAAACGTCAGCCATGGAACAACCCCCAAGGGGGCCCAGCAAATAAGCAGTTCCGTTTTCCCCTGTGTGCTACATGCGGGAAAATGCACCCCGAGGAATGCCGCAAGGGTACGAACCGGTGCTTCATTTGCGGAGTAGAAGGGCACATGGCCTCGTACTGTCCTACTAAGAACCCGGCATCTTCCCAACAACTCGTTCAGTAACAGGGTGCACCCGCGAAGCTACATTATATACAAGCGGAGCCGGAGAGTATCCTGATGAACCAGGAAGGAATAGAGGCCCCCTCAACTATGGCAGATGCCAGGGTTTTCTCTATCACCAAGGAAGATGCTGCGAATGCTTCAACGGTTATCACAGGTCAGATACTTATTTACAGTCAGTATGCTATTGCATTATTTGATACTGGGGCAACGCACTCGTTCATCTCTACATGCTACACTAAGAAGATAGATATGTCTCCACAAGCTTTAGATTGCAAGTTCTTAATAACCCTGCCTTCGGGAGAAATAATGACATCCACATACGTGCTGCATGCGGTGCCAGTCGGAATTGCGGAAAGAGAACTCTACTGCGATCTGATAGTACTCGATATGCAGGACTATGATGTTATAATGGAAATGGACTTTCTGAGTAAATACGGTGCTTCTGTTGAGTGCCATAAACGAAGGGTGGTTTTCCAACCTGAAGCAGATTCCACGTTTGAATTTATCGGGGAGCCAAGGAAGAGGGCCCGGAAATTCTTATCGACTCTCAAGGTAAGGAAGATGTTAGATAAGGGATATATTGGTTTTCTAGCATATGTGGTTGACGTGGGCCAAACAAAGGATCAGAAGTTGGAAAATGTCAGAGTGGTATGCGAATGCCCAGAGGTATTCCCAGAGGAATTACCAGGATTAGCCCCTGATAGAGAAGTGGAATTTGAGATCGAATTGGTCCCTGGTACTAACCCGATCTCCAAGGCACCCTACCGGATGGCGCCGGTTGAGTTAAAAGAACTTCAAGAACAGCTGCAGGAGTTGCTCGATAAGGGACTTATTCGCCCTAGTCATTCCCCATGGGGAGCTCCGGTACTGTTTGTGAAGAAAAAGGACGGATCTATGCGAATGTGCATAGATTATCGGGCAAACTGAACGGGTGAATCAAGTGCTGGAAGACATGTTACGGGCTTGTGCTCTGGATTTCAAAGGGAGCTGGTGCCGATATCTATGTTTGGCGGAATTCGCCTACAATAATAGCTACCAAGCTACTATCGGCATGGCACCTTATGAAGCTCTGTACGGTAGGAGATGTAGGTCTCCAATCTGTTGGTACGAACGTGGTGAGAAGAAGGCGATGGGGCTTACGACAAATCTCATCAACGACACCACCCAAGATATACAGACCATTCGACGACGGATAGAAGCTGCACAGAGTCGACAGAAAAGTTATGCAGATGCCCGGCGTAGGCCACTGGAATTCAATATTGGGGATCTGGTATTCCTTAAAGTGGCTCCGATGAAAGGGATAACGAGATTCGGGAGGAAAGGGAAATTGAGTCCGCGATATGTGGGACCGTACCTGGTGCTGAAAAGAGTCGGCAAGGTGGCGTACGAACTGGAGCTGCCTCAGGAAATGTCAGCTATACATAATGTGTTCCATGTGTCAATGCTTAAGAAGTGTCTCCCAAACATGGACCAAGTGATTGAGCCACAGACGGTACAAGTTCAGGAGGACTTGAGTTATGAAAGCCGACCTATCCAGATCTTGGATCGGGAAGTCAAGAAGTTAAGGAACAAGGAAGTACCCTTAGTCAAGGTTCTATGGCAAAGTCAACGGTTCGAGGAAGCTATCTGGGAACGCGAGGACGAGATGAGACGCAAGTACCCGGAGCTATTCTAAGTTCGAGGACGAACTTTCAAGAGGTATGGGGGATTGTAACGACCCGGAAAATTTTCTTAATATTTCTTTAAAATATTAAGCATGTCTAGACAATTTTCCAAAGGATCTAGAAATATTAGTACGAACCTTAGCCTAGAAATCCATGATTTTCTCATTTAAATTGAGAAACTAAGTACTAAGGGGCCTTATATGGGCTCTTTAGTACCGTGATTATGGGTGGATTTTAGATAAAAGTTAATAGAAATATAAAGGGGAATTTTTAAGGAATTTTCGAAAATAATAGGAAATAAAATAAAAATAAAAATAGAAAAATTAGTGCATGCACCAAGGATTGAACCTTGGACCTCTAGTACAACGAAGCATGCACTAACCAATTCAACTAGCAAGGGAGTGCTATGAGGGAATGAAGTGGATATTAGTTAAGGCGAAGGAAATGAAGAGTCATTAAGGGAAGAGACACCATGACTCTTCATTTACCCCTTTTAAAGTGATATAAATATGGAAAGGAAGTTACAACTTCCCTTCTCCTCTTCATTTCTTCTTCCTCCTTGCTTTGGCCGAAAACTCAAGGTGCTCTCCCCCTTAAGAAAAGTTCCACCAAGGACTCTATTTGGAAGATCTAGGTTCTCTTCCAAGGTTACAAGGGCAAGAAGGGTTCAAGTGGCAAGGGGATTTCCATTCTCTTTCTCTTTTAAGGTCTAAAAATCAAAGACAACCCAAGGTAAAACCCTCTCACTGTTAGTGAGAGCCCTAGAGCCAATCATATGATGATTACTTTTTGGACTCATTGTATCATATTCTTGTATATATATTTCTTATATATAAAGACATTTCTTATGGTTATTGTACTTATGTGTATTGGTGCCAAATAACTTAGTATAATAACGTCCTTGAGTAGAAGGTTCTCATCTATATCAATCGATTAGTTGAATCGATAGTGAGATGATATAGAGAACACTACTCTTAATTATTCCTAGTCAAGTATTAACATTCAAGGACAATGTTAATGCATAGAGACTAGCATGTATGTCAACATGATGACTTAATCTCACAAGTCATGGATATGAGATATCAAGTTGACACATGGGTATACATTAGAGAATGTATACTGAATGGCCCGCCATGAGAAAGTATCATGGATCGTTATATGAGTGTCATATACTTTCTCATGTGACTATTAGTATGACTATTAGTCATTAGACCTGAAGTCACCATAGTTCCCTACATAAGGAGTTATGTACTTTGGTTTCGTCAAACGTCACCCGTAACTGGGTGGACTATAAAGGCGATTACTGGGTATGTAACAAATTATGCGGAGGGATGTGAGTGATGTAGATGGGATCTATCCCTCCTATATGACGGGAGAGATATCATAGTCTTGATAGAGTGAGATCACTAAGTGCATGACCATGCCCAAATAAGGCAATATGAGATATTGAGCTTATTTGATTATAGTGAGTCTACTTGGAGTTCAAGACACATAGATTGATTTGAGGATGACACGGTCTATGCCTCATGAAAGATCAATCTAGATATCGAGGATAGAAGGACGTTGCCACATATTGTGATGGTCACAATTATTAGTCACAATGGTGATGTCGGATCTCGACATTCTTGTAACTTGGGTAGCAATGATGTGTTGCTAGATACCTCTCATTGCTTATGTCCTTAAATAGGTTTAAGGGCATTGCCAACGTTACACGAACCTATAGGGTCACACACATAGAGCAATAGATGGAGAATAAGTCCATATGATGGACCGAGAGTAATGAAGTCAAAGTTTGACTTTGGCTAAATATGGAAAGTCCATAAAAGGCAAGTTTGACTTGACTCAAATTAGACAACTTGAGTTGGACTCGAGTTTGATCCAAGTGTTGGATGAATCTAATCATGGGAGAATAATGAAGTCAAAGTTTGACTTTGGCTAAATATGGAAAGTCCATAAAAGGCAAGTTTGACTTGACTCAAATTAGACAACTTGAGTTGGACTCGAGTTTGATCCAAGTGTTGGATGAATCTAATCATGGGAGAATAATGAAGTCAAAGTTTGACTTTGGCTAAATATGGAAAGTCCATAAAAGGCAAGTTTGACTTGACTCAAATTAGACAACTTGAGTTGGACTCGAGTTTGATCCAAGTGTTGGATGAATCTAATCATGGGAGAATAATGAAGTCAAAGTTTGACTTTGGCTAAATATGGAAAGTCCATAAGAGGCAAGTTTGACTTGACTCAAGCCACATCACCTTGACTTGACCAAGTGATGACTTGGCATCATCATCAAGGCTAAGTAACCTCCCCATTTGAATTTTGAATTCAAATGAGGGGTTACCTAAGATGGTGGCTGGCCACTTAATGGCCAATAATGGCCATTAAGTGGCCTGCCACTTATACACACAAGATGAGGTTTTTGTGGGTGATTGATTTTTCTCCCAACTTAGTTTTTGGTTTTTGCTCTCCCTCTCCTCTCTTGTGGCCGAGACCCCAAGCAAGTGCTAGCACACTTTTGGGCTCTCCTCTCCACTCTCTTGCTTGTGTGGATACTTCTAGAGGGTTGCTACTTTGCATCCTTGAGATCCGACACCAACCGAGGAGCGAGCGGGAATTGCGGGGCACGCATCGAAGGTAGTTTTTCTCTTCTCTAATAGATCTAGGTTGTAGATCGATTTTGAAGCATGTAAACGAGCACTCGTAAATTTTTGAAATGGTTTTCTTCGCTCGGATCCTTTCTATTGGGGCTTTCGGGGTTTCCGCGACGCGAAAAAGTGGTTTTCGCGGCCCGAAAAACCCTACACTCACCTGTGGTATGATAGCTTTCAAAGTTATTTGTCATGATCTAAGTCTTATTGGCATGATATGTTGGAAAAATCCATGAAAAGGGCTCATGAAGGTTTCAGCCAAGGCATGTTTTGGGCTAGAAATCATGTTAAAGACTTGATTTATATTTGCAAATGGTTACCTATGATAGGTGAAGTATAAAAGCATGATGTTTGAAGTTTTATGGCACCCTAAGAACCCCTTAGGGTTTCGGCCACCTTCAAGATTAGGGTTAGAGTTAATCTTAAATTCTCCAAGCATGCTTAGTATGTCTTGCTATGATATAGTATGGATGAAAGTAGTGATTTGTATGAATTTTCTATGGGCTTGTTACCCTTATAGGTTGCGGCCAAATCATGTATTAGGGCTAAGGCTTAGTGTTAAGTCCATTCAAGGGTGCAAGTGGTCTTCCATGGCATGATATGCAAGGTATAGGATGTTAATCTTAACCTAGGCAAATTTTCTATGGATTTATACCTCCTTCAAGTTTCGGCCAAGACCCAAACCTAGGGTTTGGATTGGGTTAAGGTCTTAAGAATGCATGTTTCTAAGTTACCATGATGCTAGTAAGTAATTAAGCATGAAGTAAGGATCTTTATGTTACAAAAATCTTAGTTTATGTGTGGTGTAATATGATTTTGTATGTTAGATTCTAGGTGATGCTTTACTCATGAACATTTAGATCATATACCATGAATGTATGTAATTTGATGTAGGATGTAAGTTATGATAGATAGAATGATGCATGTATAATGATAAATGTTTATAATAGATTTATGGTTTATGAAGGTATATGTATGTGTTAAGGTAAATGCCATGAACCCTAGTAGTATGAGTCATGTTTATATGTAGCTGACCATCCATGCTTTATGATGAATACTAGGATTATGTATGCTAGATGAAATGTATCATGTATGAAGTACATGTTTATTTATGTATTATGATCATGCAAGTTTTACGAACCAAGATAATGTTTATGGCTAAAACACATGATTATGCCTGTATGTCCCAGTATGTGAATAAAGAATGATAAGTATGAATGAAGAAGATGGTTATGCCTTAAGTATGAATGAAATAAGTATGAATGATAAGTATGAATGATGAAGGCATAACGATGATATGAAATAAGTATGAATGATAAGTATGAATGACAAGTATGAATGATGAAGCATGCATGTTTATTTTTATGAATGGGGCTTGTACCGGACCGAAGTAAGGGTCCAAGGGATGGGCACCTTAAGAACGCCTCGGTTCTGGACTATTGAAGCTGTCCACGGTTCTGGCACTACTGAAGCTGTGCAACAGGGATGGGCACCTTATGAACGCCCCGGTTCTAGGACTACCGACTATGCTGTCCTTACCCTAGTAGGTTGAGGCTCGCTATCTCATATTTACTTAGGGATGCGCGCTTATGATGTATGTATGTGGTACAAGCCGGGGACCCTAATGATGTTATGTTTATGTTAAGCACTTAAAAGTATGGTTTTAAAAACTAAGCATCCTTATGTAGTAAATGCATTTGACTCATTCATACATCCATGTTATGCATCGCGCCAGGGTAAGTATATTTTATGTTGTGTGTTTATGCTCATAACTTATGCCATGTATAAGTATGCCTTATGTTCATGTATGCTAAGAATTATGTCATGTATAAGTATGCCTTATGTTCATGTATGCTAAGAATTATGTCATGTCTAAGTATGCCTTATGTTCATGTATGCTAAGAATTATGTCATGTCTAAGTATGCCTTATGTTCATGTATGCTAAGAATTATGTCATGTCAAAGTATGCCTCATGTTCATGTATGCTAAGAAGTATGTCATGTATAACTATGCTTCATGTCCGCGTATGTATGTTTCATGTTCATGTATGTTAAGATTTATGCCATGCTAAGTAGGTTGTAGACCTATGGTGATGTTAGGAATCATGCTATGTGAATTGTTCATATGCTTATGACTTATGCCATGACTATGCTTATGTTTATGTTCAAAGTTACGCTATGTCAGATACGTGATATGTTTACGCTTAAATGACGTATGGTTTTAGTGAGTAGGAAAGGGATTTTATTAAGCCTATGTGCTTATAGTTTTATTTTCCTTGTACCGCAGATCAAGCAAGAAGCTATTAAGGGAAGCCGCAGGAGAGGAAGAAGCATGTGTGTGTGTGTAGCAGTGACTTGGCAAAAGATTCTTATATTCTCACATAATGCATGTCTTGGGTGTGAAAATGTTTTCTTAAATTTTATGCTATGTTTTATGGTTATGACTAATGGGTGACTTAAGACTCATGATGCTACGTTTATGGATAAGTACATACTGCTTATGATGATTATGAATAAGCTATGGAATGGTTAAGTCATGATGCCATGTATAGATGTTCCATGTGTTTAGTTGCATGGTTTAAAGCATGTTTAGAAAAAAAATGATTCCGCTGCATTAAGATGTTTTATGCACATGTATGTTTAGCGTAACGACGCCTATCTCGCCGCACCACGAGGTGTGGGAAAAAGGCGGGCGTTACAAAAGAACTGATAACATGATCTTCCGTGTGACACCACACACCATGTTATCTACAATGCTATGTATTGGACTTCATGCATGTACTAATATAAACAGGCACCTAGTGTAGTTGTGATTCTCTTTTCAAAATGAAGATGTTCATATAAAGAAGTCATGTCTTTCAGTATACACATCTAACAATCTCCCACTTATACTTAAAGACCTTGCTGTTCTCTCACTGCCATACATCTGACTCCCATATCCTCCACATGTCGATCAAAAGCTCTAGTTGGAAGAGCTTTAATGAAAGGATCTACCAGGTTGTCCTCTGATGCTATCTTGGAGACAACCACTTCTCCTCGTTTTACGATTTCTCGTATCAGGTAGTACTTGCGCTCTATGTGTTTACTCGCCTTATGGGCTCGTGGTTCCTTCGAGTTTGCAACTGCACCACTGTTATCACAAAAGATTGTGATAGATCTGGGCAAACCAGGAATCACATCTAAGTCCATGATGAAGTTCCTGAGCCATACAGCTTCCTTGGCTGCCTCTGAGGCTGCCACATATTCAACTTTCACGGTGGAGTCCGCCACGCATTTCTGCTTGACACTCCTCCAAACAATGGCTCCACCTCCTAAAGTAAACACAAACCCCGAGGTAGACTTACTCTTGTCCCTATCTGACTGGAAATCTGAGTCCGTATAACCCACAGGGACTAATTGGTTTGCCCGGTAAACTAGCATATAATCCTTAGTCCGTCTCAGGTATTTCAATATATGCTTTACCGCAGTCCAATGTCCCTGTCTAGGTTTACTCTGATATCTGCTAACCATGCCCACGGCAAAACAGATATCTGGTCTCGTGCACAACATAGCATACATGAGGCTTCCTACTGCCGAAGCATAAGGAACCGCCTTCATTTCCTCTATCTCCTTTGATGTTTTCGGACACATTTCCTTGGATAGAGGAACTCCATGCCTGAAGGGTAGGAAACCCTTCTTGGAGTTTTCCATGCTAAAACGAGACAAGACAGTGTCAACATATGAAGCTTGGGATAAACACAACATCCTTTTCTGGCATCCCTTATGACCTTGATCCCAAGGATGTGTCCCGCTTCTCCCAAGTCCTTCATATCAAACTGTTTTGACAGCTAGACCCTTACATCTGATAACACTTTGACATTGTTGCCAATTAACAAAATGTCATGTGCGTAAAGTACAAGAAACACCACTACGTTTCCGTCACATCTCTTGTATACGCATGACTCATCTGAGCTTTGAGTAAATCCATATGACTGGATTACTTCATCAAAGTGGATGATCCAAGATCGCGAAGCTTGCTTCAGTCCATAAATGGACCGATTGAGCTTGCATACTAGATGCTCTTTGCCCTTTGCAATGAACCCTTCTGGTTGCTGCATGTAGATGGTCTCCTCAAGACTTCCGTTAAGGAAAGCTATCTTGACGTCCATCTGACATACCTCATAGTCCATATGAGCTGCAATAGATAAGAGAATCCGGATCGACTTAAGCATGAATACCGGCGAAAAGGTCTCCTCATAATCGATACCCTCTTTCTGAGTGTACCCTTTCGCAACAAGCCTAGCTTTGAGGTCTCAACTTTCCCGTCTGATCCTCTCTTTCTCTTGTAGATCCACTTGCATCCAATGACTTTTACACTATTGGGTGGTTCTACTAGCTCCCAGACACGATTAGAATTCATAGATTCTATCTTAGAGTTCATTGCCCTTTGCCAAGAATTTGCATCCTTATCTTGGAGGGCCTCGTCATAGGTCCAGGGATCCGGTTCATGTTTATCAGAGACCAAGTCCGAAGACTCTCCCAAAAACATGAACCTTTTAGGCTGTCTAACAACCCTCCCACTGCGACGAGGTACCACCTGTGTCTCCTCAGTGACACGCGGTGCAGTGACTGTGGTGTGTCCTCTTGTACAATTGGTCCTAAGGTCGGAACGTCCCCACTTAACTCCTCAAGCACTAATCTACTCTTGGGCTTGTGGTTCATCACATAGTCTTCTTCTAAGAATCTGACATTCGTGCTAACGATTACCTTCTGATCCTTAGGACTATAGAACAGACCACCTTTCGTTCCCTTAGGATAGACCACAAACAAACGTTCTTCTGTTCGAGATTCCAACTTATCAGTATCTCCCTTCAGCACATGTGTTGGACTATCCCAAATCCGAATATGTCCTATACTAGGCTTTCGCCCAGTCCATAATTCTATAGGAGTAGAAGGGACTGACTTAGATGGTGTCATGTTCAGAATATATGCAGCTGTATCCAGAGCATATCCCTAGAACGAATCAGGTAAATCAGAATAGCTCATCATTGACCTAACCATTTCCATAAGAGTCCTATTCCTTCTTTCTGCAACTCCGTTCTGTTGGGGTGTTCCGGGTGCAGTTAGCTGGGACTGAATCCCAGCCTATGATAAGTATGTCCTAAACTCTCCAAACAGGTACTCTCCACCACGATCTGATCGTAGTGACTTGATACCTTTACCTTGACGCTTCTCCACATCAGCCTTAAACTCTTTGAACTTATCAAAGCATTCAGACTTGCGGCGCATCAGGTAAACATATCAATACCTTGAATAATCGTCAATGAAAATGACGAAATATTCAAAGCCACCTCTAGCCTGGATTGACATATGATCACACAAATCAGAATGAATCAGTTCCAGAACGTCTTTGGCCCTATACCCGTTGGCCTTGAAAGGCCTCTTGGTCATCTTACCTTCCAAGCAAGACTCACAAGTCGGGAGGTCTTCCACCACCAATGAACCCAGGGGCCCATCGGCTATCAACCTCTGAATCCTACTAAGGTTAATATGACTAAGCCTAAGGTGCCAAAGATACGTCTGATTCATCTTAGAAGGCACCTTTCTCTTATTTAAGTTAGATGATGAGCTATTAACATCAGTTTGCATCGTGGGAGTCATTGGTTCTAGAGTATACAGATTGTCGACCATAGTACCCGAACAGATAATCTCTCTATTTCTTTTTATAACAACTTTGTTATCAAAAGCAACAGAATATCCGTCTTTTATCAACTTAGAAATTGAAATTAAATTCTTTCTAAACGAGGGTACATAAAAGCAATATCTCAGAACTAACACTTTATTTCTCTCAAAAGACAAATAGAAAACTCCCACTGCAACTGCTGCCACTTTCGTAGCATCGCCCATGTAGACCATAATTTCTTCATCAGCTAGCCGTCGGGTTTCTTGGAACTCCTACAAAGTATTGTAGACATGGTGAGTGGCTCTCGTATCTATACACTAGGTACTGGTAGATAACATCGCTAAACATGTTTCAACGACTAAGCAGGAAGAAATACCTTTGTCTTGATACGGAGACAATCCGCCTTCCAGTGCCCAGTTTGCTTGCACGTGAGACACTTGCCTTTCGACTTCTGAGGTCCATATGATGCTGCTGCCTTCTTGAACCCTCCTTGTTTCTTCTTCTTCCTTCCTTTCGATACAGAAGAAGAAACCCTTTGAGTTACTAAGGCCTGCGAGTTCTGACGAAAGAGGCCCACTGCCGCCTGGAGTTCTCCTAGCAGTCCACCCAACGTATATTCACGTTTGTTCATATTATAGTTGAGCCTGAACTGCTCAAAACTCCTTGGCAGAGACTGGAGTATAATATCGATCTGGGATTCCCCGTTGATCTGTGCTCCCAGTACCTCAATCTCATTGAGGTGAGCCATCATCTTTAGGACATGATCCCTCACGGCTGTCCCTTCGACCATAGTGGTCGTCATCAGACTCTTCATCGCGACCTGCCTAGCAGCCCGACCTTGGTGCCCGAAGAGCTCCTTGAGGTTCAGCATCATGTCACTAGCAGTGGGCATGGCCTGATGCTGATGGTGCAGCACATTCGACATAGATGCCAGAATTTAGCACCGTGCCATCTCATCTGCCTTGACCCACTTCTTGTAACGCTCCCTCAGCTCTTCACCAGAGTCCTCTTTAGGCTTTTCCGGACATTCCTCGAAGAGTACATATTTATACTCTTCAGCAGTGAGGACAATGTCAAGGTTCCTCTTCCAGTCTATGTAGTTTGGGTCAGTAAGTTTATTTTCCTTAAGAATTGTAGCTAGTGGGTTAAAGGCCATTATGAAAAACCTGAAAATCACAACATACACTACTTTAGAAATCGAAAATAAATTGATTTCTCAAAATAATAAATTTTCGAAATCAACCAACATCTCAAACACTAAGAATTTGCATGTCACGTTAGTGTGGATGTATACAAACTCTACATTCGTTAGAGAAGGTTTTACCCATTAATCTTACTATCTAGTCAACCTAACTTTTTGAAAAGTAAGACTAATAGTTGGTCAACTTCGGCCCTACAAATTATTAGTAGTGACTCCGTTCGGGAGGATACTAATAATTATATCTAAATGTTTACCATTGCACGACACTAAGAGAATTATTTAGGATTATGTGCCTTCCGTTGGGGAAGTACACACGCTCTTCAACAATCCTCTATAATCTTTTCTGACCTTGTGATCCGCAGAACAAGCCTATTCGTTATGGAGGAAGGCACTTAGAGCCAATGCGTGGGCTTGTTCGCATCACATATCAGATTGCAATGGAGGCTGTGGGACCCTTAGGGTCCCTCTCCCATTTAGTAATTTATTTCGAGGAATTTTAACTTAGCACAACCACACAACAAGCATATTATGAAAAATACAGAAAATCCTAGATTTTCCAACTTTCATGGCTCTTGGTCTCTAATGCGCCTCCAGTCGTGTCGTTACTTCGTCCGCTCCTCCCTTCCTTATACGCAAGCCACCTTGAGGGATCTCCGAGCCGAAATGACTAGCTACTTATTTACATCATCGAACCTATACTCCATAAAGGAGTGTACATGAAAACTAGATCGAAAGTAAAATAAATAGTTCGGCTAAACATGTGCCGTATTTAATTACAAAAATTAAATACCTAGCCTCGTCAACCCCGAGGATTAATTAATTACAATAATTTGCACAACCATCACACACATCAATTATTTGGCCATGATAAGTTGGAATCTAGTGCTTGCAACACAAAGTTAGCCTACGCACATCCAAATATCATCCAGCAAAATAAAATGTATGAAAATGCAAAAATTAACCAATCCTTAAACACACAAAGCCAGAAACCTCAGCTCTGATACTAGTTGTTGGGTATGGCTTGGCGGGTTTCCTTAGCGAACACTTGGTCGTTCCGAGAGATCTTTCCATATCTACGGATTAAAAATAATCCGAATGGAGACCCGTCTCCCAACGACCATCTCGTGCCGTATCGTACGATCCAAATTACAACTCGGCCAATTACAAAAATCTGCCTTGTAATTTGCTTGACCATTCGACCGCGGAAAAGGCGACGAGTGGATCGCCGGCTTTTGTGTTTATGGTCGGGGTCCAATTATTTAATTATTGATTATGATACAAAATCAAAACAATGAAATAATTAACATGAAATGACGAGGTAAACAAAACATGGCACATAATGCCATAAGGAGCTTGGGCAAGAGATATACCTTTCCGATTACCTTGCGGCCTTCTACCTTATGTCCCTCCCTTCCCAGACGTCGTGTGGGTGACGATCTACCAGGAACTGAGATCACCAAGGCCTCCAAAAACCTCTCCTCCTTGCCCTAGCCGAAACCCTAAACAAAGGGATGCACTGCCGGGCTCTTCTCCTTTCACGCGTGCGCCGCCAGCCAACCAAGGGTTGCTAAGGTCGCCGGCTGATAACTACCATTTTGTTGATAAATTTAGGCTCTCAAATCCATGTTTTGATCCCTTTTTATATGCTTAAGTTTGCATTTACATTAGGTTTCATGAATTGTCTCTATTTTAGCTTTGGATTCAAATCTTTGTGTGTTTGAGATATTTTGGCACTAAAATGTGAATCTAATTTTATAGATTTTGAATGAGCATGGACCTAGATCAGATTGAGTCAAACTTGAGGCAGAATTGGCTTTGATCAAGGGGATCAAGAGATGGATCAATATGGGCCGTTCGATCAAGAAACGGCTAGATCTGAGCCATCTATCATCTGCTGACCAATCCGAGCTCAAGTTAAAGTTAATCTAGACCACATATCAAGATCTGAAGATTTGGTCCATATCAGAGATCATCCAGCCGTTGGATCGAGCTTAAGAGGAGCCTAAACCGTCCATTCAAAGATCAGAGCAATCTGAGCTATCCGTTACAGATCTGAATGAACCCAGCTGAGGAGGAGTAGATCAGGACCATTGATCAAGATCTGGAAAGTTTGGCTCAGATCGGAGAAGATCCGACCGTTGGATGGAGCAAGGAAGATCTCAGCCGTTCATTGCTAACTATTAAAACCGAAACCTCTCCTCCCCAGATCGCGTCGTCGCCAGATCGCGAGCTCTATGCTTTTCCAATTTTCTTCGTCAGTTCTCCATCGTTTTTGCATCAGTTTTCTTCTCCGATCACGCGGCCAACACCAGATTTGTTTGTTTGCAAGACTCAGATCATCGAGGTAAGATTTCATGTTTAGTTTGCTAACGAAATCTCGCAGCTGAAGGATGCTCAGGTGAGGGTTTCGCCCGGAGATCCATTCCATTGATCGCTTCTGTTTGATCGACGATCTCCATCGACTGAAGCTGAAGGACCGTAAGGTGGGGTTCTCCTAACTATTCTGAAGGTTTCTGAGGTCGATCGCGAATCAGTGCGTCAGGAAGAAGATGTTTGTTGGAAGCGTTTCAGTTACTGTCCAATCGCGGTGACCGACAGAGATGCCTCTGATCGGTCCCGTGACCGATCAGAAGAGGACCTGATCGGTCGGTTGACCGATCAGGAAGGACAGTACAGAGCAAACTGAGCAAGGGAGTTTGTCTTCGTTGGTTTTCGAGCTAGGGGGTTCCTAGCTAGACTTTTGTGTGACAGCAAAGGGAAGTCTTGTTGATAAACTGATTTGATGTTTAATTAGGATAACTTTTGTTCCAAGCACTTGTTTTCTTTACATTGCTTTAGTTTGTTCCAATTACACTTCAAGTCATGTTCTCAAGTATTGTTTCGTTCTAGTTTTTAATTTCTGCAATTAGTTTCTTGAAATTAGTTTCCTGCAATTAATTCTTGAATTTCAATTCCATTATTTAAATTTAATTGCTCAGTTGTTAAATAGGTTAAGTTTAGTTCTTGTAATTTCCTAATTCACTACATGCTTTAGCTAAGTTTAGTCTATTTTGTTCCAAGTTGTTATTTCATCTCTTATAGCAAAAACCCCCATTTTATTGGAAAACCCAAAATCATCAAACGTCAACAACTTTCAAGCTTAAGTTAAACTTTCACAACTAGTCCTTGGAAAAATACGACCTGAGACCCTTATTCTACATTTCAATTTTGTTAGCCAAGGGTTTCAATTTATAAATATCTAAATTTGAGGCTCATTTGTGACACTGGATATTGGGCCACATCAAATTTTTGGCGCCGTTGTCGGGGAATACACTAGTTGAGTTTGTTTGATTTGAGCTTGTATTTATTTTCATAATTTCAAATTCTTTGATTTTATTTCATTTGCTTTATCTTTCCATATACATTTGCTGCCATTTTTGTTTGGTTGATGACCAGGACTACAGATGATGATATTGTGGAGTTCGATCTTGAGATAAAGAGAACATTCAGAGCTAGGGGAAATCAAGGAAGTGAAAAATATTCCTACTCATTCAAGCAGTCCATGGCAGAATATCAGTATTTTCAGAATTTTTAGCAGCAAGTTGATCAAGATTTTCAACAACCCTCACAATTCTCTCATAATTTTCAGCAGAATTTTCAACCATACCAGCCTTATCAACATTTTCAGCAATCAAATCAACAATTTCAGTAAAACCAACCTCTAAATCAGCCACAACAACAGTTTCAGCAGAATTTTCAAGATATTCAACAACAATGTCATTATGATCAGCAAGGTTTTCAACCTTCGCAGCAATTTTTCCAACCATACCAGCAGAATTGTCAGTTTGGAAATCAGAATTTTCAACCCCAACAATTTCAGCAATTCAATCAACATTTTCAGCAAGCAGATCATCAATTTCAGAATCATAATTTTCAGCAACATACACCTTGTTCTCCACCTAATTGTCAGCAATTTCAACAATCCACTCAATCATTTTATCAGCCCCAACAACAGAATTTTTAAAGTTCACAGCTTACTTATAATTTTCAGCAACCTTATACTACATTTCAAAACCAACATGAGTCCTATACAAATCAAGAAGGCCGTGGAGATTCAAGTGAGTTTAATAATCAACAACAAAGGCTTGAGGAGATGTTGCAACAAATTCTTCAACAGCAGTAAATTTTACAATAACAAAGGCAACAAAAGAATGAGTCCACTCTTCAAAACATTGAAAGATACATTGGACAAATAGCTAGTGGAATGAATCAAATGCAAGCCCAAAGATCGAGACAATTACCTTCTCAAGCGATTCCTAATCCTAAGGGGAATGATTGTGCGATAACTTGGAGGAGTGGGGAAGTTGTTTCAAGTCTAAACACTCGAAGGGCTGATTTCTCTGAAAAATTTTCAGCAAACTATTTTCCATCTCAAAGCAACCCCGGAATTGATTTTATACCGGTTCAAAGTGACCCTAGTGCAAGCTTAAGTCCTTCTTCAATTGATCTTGTAATTTTGGTGGAAGAAGAAGAAGAAATCAACACAATTAGGGTACCTACAGCAGCTATACCTACCGAAATCCCTGCTAACAACTCATTCCTGAAAATTTTAGCACACGTGGAGGAACCAAGGGTCCCTTTACCCTTCCCACAACACCCCAGAGAGGATCCTTCTATCATTAGCATGGGTATTTCAGATGAGATTGTTGAGGCAGAGTTATTTGATGATAGAGTTTCATTTGATATTCAAAGAGGATGTTTAAGCTCAGAGGAAGTAGAGGAGGTATTAGGTACAGAGGCAGCTGTGTTGGAGGTTGTATCTGATTCACTCCCAGTTGGAGATGATTCTATAGGTGTAGGGGATTGCATTGAGCCCCAGGGATCACCTATATTTATTGAGATGCCTTCAGAGGATAGGTGTGAGAGTGTAGGGGATTGCACTGAGCCCTAGGGATCACCCATACCTACTGAGCAGTCATTAGCTATAGAGACATTGGAGGAGATGGATAGTAAAGCTTGTGACAGCCTTGAATTCGATTCTGAAGCTTTACAGGACTCTTCTAGACTTTCATTTTGTGATGATATAGTTGTCGTTGATCCTAGCTTTTCTAATATGGTTGTTGCAGATATTGTTGATGAAGCATGCGTTGGAGATGATTCTATAGGTGTAGGGGATTGCACTGAGCCCCAGGGATCACCAATTTTGATTGATATGTCAGAAGATTCAGAGGATAAGTATGAAAATGTAGGGACTTGCATGGTGGAAGCAAGAACCCAAGAATCACCTATCTTAGCTGAATGTCCACCAGAACCTGAGATTGAAGTGGAACCTTTACATGACCAGAGGAGGCCATAGATACCTCTACTCTTGTAGAACCTTTAGGTATTTTTCACACGACGAGGTAAGTATTTCTCCTAATTTTTCAGAAAATCTCATAGGGGTACCTGAGGTTGATTTTGTTGGTTGTGATGCAATTCTTGATACATCTTATGTAGAGATTGGTTGTGAAAAACTAATGGAGGTACCTAAAATTGATTTTGTTGGCTGTGATACATTTCTTGATACATCCTATGTAGAGGTTGATTGTGAAAAACTCATAGAGGTATCTAACATTGATTGTGAAAAATATGATGCATTTCTTGATACATCCTATGTAGAGATTGGTTGTGATAAACTAATAGAGGTACCTAATGTTGATTTTGTTGGCTGTGATCATTTTTCGATACATCTTATGTAGAGACTGATTGTGAAAAATTCATAGAGATACCCAGAGTTGATTTTGTTGGCTATGATGCAATTCTTGATACATCCTATTCAGAGATTGATTGTGAAAAACTGATAGAGGTACCCAAGATTGATTTTATTGGATGTGATGCATTTCTTGATACATCCTATGTAGAGATTGATTGTGAAAAACTCATTGAGTTACCCAAGATTGATTTTATTGGATATGATGCATTTCTTTATACATTCTATATAGAGGTTGTGTGTATTTCATTTCTTTCTTACCCTGCATGCGTGCGGGAGGTTTTTTCGTTTCATGGTTTTGCAGGATCCCGTAGGCTTCTCGAGTGGGTACTGAAACTTAATAGCCTCCAACCTCCCGGAAGGACTTCTAAAGAGCATGTAGTGGGAGGGGTTGAGTTTACTTTGACTTGTAACTATTTACCCCAAGAATAGATTTTGGACCTTAATCGTCTTCGACCACCCGAACATGCTTATGCGAAATTGATAAGGGAGAAAGTTGTGCATTATGAGATTGATCATGTGAGGATAGCTCTCCCTAGATGGATGCTCCGTGCTCTTTACCCAATTTGAAGGGGAGTTGACTTTCTTACACTCTTATTTCATTGTATATACCATTTCATGTTTTCTATGCTGTAAATTTTTCTTTTACAATGAGTTCTTGCTAATAAATGCTTAGGTAGCATAGAATGAATAAAGATTCATTGTAGATACCATTTTCATCTTTTTAGCACATTGTTTCTTACATGTTAGGAATAAATGTATTCTTCTAGATTCTCTCTATATCATTTTAGAGTCCTTTGAAAGCAAATTAAATTTGGTTGTTAAAACTTAGGATTTGAGCCAATGGATGAAAATTCTTGGATGCTTGAGTACTACTTAGTTATGGACTCTAGATTGATGACTTGAGATGAATTCTTTTTACCTAGTGAGGACTTGGCTTTATTGTAGAGATACATACATGTGATTGTATTCTAGAACTTGCCTAGGTTCTTTCAAAACTATATTTCTATGATTTGACCATATTTATCGAGGTGAATCACTTTGTCTCTTTTTTCATATCATTTTTGCAACATTCCTTGTTGATACACTTTTATGCTATTTTTCCTTCCCCTATTCTTTATGTTCATCATAATCTTGTTCATATCATATCATTTTTGTTCTTGTTCATAATCTTGTTCATATCCTTTCCCTAATCTTCATGTTCACCATAATCTTTTCCATGGACTTGGGTACTTTGATATTTCTTGATGTTACTTTGCCCGAGACGGACAAAAGTTTAAGTGTGGGGGAGGATGCAAGCATTCTATCAAAATTTGAGGACCATCAAGCATTGGCAACCTACAAGAAAAGTGTGCCAACTTGAAGGAGTTTTGTATCAAGTTTGGGTTGCAAGAATTGTTTAGTGAAGGGAAATGAAGGCTTATTCTCACTACCATAGAAGAAACGAAAAGGAAGAAAAATCTATGTGCAAAATGAAGAATTAAGTGGAAAAGAAATTGGAATGAAGGAAGTATCATAGAGGCAATCCAAAAGAAAGAAAGAAAGAAAATGATAGTAGGGAATTGGAATTGAGAGGAAACAACTAAACATTTCTGTATAAACCCAGAATTTGTGATGGTATGCCAAGGAATGAAGCCGAATTTGAAGTTGAATTGGAAGTTGAATTGGTGACATAGAATTTGTGAAATGTATGGTCAGGAAATAGCTTCAATGAAGTTTAATTGTATCAAATTTTTGAACTCATCCATAGCATACTTAGCTATGCAATCCATGAAACAGTCTAAATATCTGTGAATTGGCTGAATTGAGGCTGCAAATTCATGCTGGAAATCAGAAATGCTCAGCTAGCCACTGTAAGAAGAAGAAAAAAATCTCAGCTACAAACAAAAATAGAAAAGAAAGAGCAGCTGAAAACAAAAGAAAAGAAAAAGAAAAGAGAAATATGAAGTGGGAATCAAGTGATGGGTTAGAATTCTGAATTTGAAGCTGTGAACAAGGAGCTAGTTGAATGCAAGAGTGAGTTATTGATTAGAAGATTGAAATCTCGGCAGAACAAATCATAAGTCTGCTAAATTCAGCTACTGATCGGACCCTGATCGGTCACCAATCCGATCAGGGAGGTGTCTGATCGGTCTGCAGACTGATCAGACGCATTCCAGTCCGATCTCCAGAACGATCAGGCAGTGACTGATCGGTCCCTTGACCGATCAGTAGAGTTGACACAGTAACAGAACCTTGGCACACTGAATTCAGTGAATTTCCTCAGTCCCTGCTCCACCACAACTCTGATACATGCAAAATAATACACGAAGAAAAGGGCAAAGTTCCTCTAGATGCATTCTTGAGTATCCAAGTCTTCCATTTTCTTTAATTTTCCATATTTCTTTACCATATCATATTTCTTTACTTTCTTTATCATGATTTAGAAGTATCAAAGTTCATTAAACTTCTATTTCACTCTTATCATTCCATATATCCTAAACTTGTTTGAATAAGCTTTTGTAGGTGTGGATCCAAGTTAAGAATGATAGTGGAGAGTAGAGCATAAGCAAGCTTATGGTAGTGCAAGAATCATGATTGTGTTAGAGTGAGCTCCACTTTCAGCAAAGCTTAGAACTTAGGAAGAGAGCCACTTTAAAACTTCCCTTGAAAGATTTGTGTGTTTAGTTCATCTCAATGAGTCATGAAGGATGAAGTATATTAAGTTGTTGATTTAAGGACAAGATACTAGTCCATTGAGTTTAGATTTTTAAGAATTGACAACCCTAGGTAATTTCCTTTCAATTGCTTCTAACTATGATTGAGACTAATCTAGGGGGGTACATTACTAGTTAGCTTGTGAGAGACGCCCAAGAGTAAGTGTGGGGGAGTTGATAACTACCATTTTGTTGATAAATTTAGGCTCTCAAATCCATGTTTTGATCCCTTTTTATATGCTTAAGTTTGCATTTACATTAGGTTTCATGAATTGTCTCTATTTTAGCTTTGGATTCAAATCTTTGTGTGTTTGAGATATTTTGGCACTAAAATGTGAATCTAATTTTATAGATTTTGAATGAGCATGGACCTAGATCAGATTGAGTCAAACTTGAGGCAGAATTGGCTTTGATCAAGGGGATCAAGAGATGGATCAATATGGGCCGTCCGATCAAGAAACGGCTAGATCTGAGCCATCTATCATCTGCTGACCAATCCGAGCTCAAGTTAAAGTTAATCTAGACCACATATCAAGATCTGAAGATTTGGTCCATATCAGAGATCATCCAGCCGTTGGATCGAGCTTAAGAGGAGCCTAAACCGTCCATTCAAAGATCAGAGCAATCTGAGCTATCCGTTACAGATCTGAATGAACCCAGCTGAGGAGGAGTAGATCAGGACCATTGATCAAGATCTGGAAAGTTTGGCTCAGATCGGAGAAGATCCGACCGTTGGATGGAGCAAGGAAGATCTCAGCCGTTCATTGCTAACTATTAAAACCGAAACCTCTCCTCCCCAGATCGCGTCGTCGCCAGATCGCGAGCTCTATGCTTTTCCAATTTTCTTCGTCAGTTCTCCATCGTTTTTGCATCAGTTTTCTTCTCCGATCACGCGGCCAACACCAGATTTGTTTGTTTGCAAGACTCAGATCATCGAGGTAAGATTTCATGTTTAGTTTGCTAACGAAATCTCGCAGCTGAAGGATGCTCAGGTGAGGGTTTCGCCCGGAGATCCATTCCATTGATCGCTTCTGTTTGATCGACGATCTCCATCGACTGAAGCTGAAGGACCGTAAGGAGGGGTTCTCCTAACTGTTCTGAAGGTTTCTGAGGTCGATCGCGAATCAGTGCGTCAGGAAGAAGATGTTTGTTGGAAGCGTTTCAGTTACTGTCCAATCGCGGTGACCGACAGAGATGCCTCTGATCGGTCCCGTGACCGATCAGAAGAGGACCTGATCGGTCGGTTGACCGATCAGGAAGGACAGTACAGAGCAAACTGAGCAAGGGAGTTTGTCTTCGTTGGTTTTCGAGCTAGGGGGTTCCTAGCTAGACTTTTGTGTGACAGCAAAGGGAAGTCTTGTTGATAAACTGATTTGATGTTTAATTAGGATAACTTTTGTTCCAAGCACTTGTTTTCTTTACATTGCTTTAGTTTGTTCCAATTACACTTCAAGTCATGTTCTCAAGTATTGTTTCGTTCTAGTTTTTAATTTCTGCAATTAGTTTCCTGCAATTAATTCTTGAATTTCAATTCCATTGTTTGAGTTTAATTGCTCAGTTGTTAAATAGGTTAAGTTTAGTTCCCGTAATTTCCTAATTCACTACATGCTTTAGCTAAGTTTAGTCTATTTCGTTCCAAGTTGTTATTTCATCTCTTATAGCAAAAAACCCCCATTTTATTGGAAAACCCAAAATCATCAAACGTCAACAACTTTCAAGCTTAAGTTAAACTTTCACAACTAGTCCTTGGAAAAATACGACCTGAGACCCTTATTCTATATTTCAATTTTGTTAGCCAAGGGTTTTCAGTTTATAAATATCTAAATTTGAGGCTCATTTGTGACATTGGATATTGGGCCACATCACCGACCACCAGCTCTCCGTCCAATAGAGGCTAAGGAAGGTGAAGAAGACTGAGAGGAAGGAAGAAGAAGGCTCTTCTCCTTCCCTAAACCCACCGCCCACTCTCTACTATCCTCCCTCACTGCCGACGCCCTTGCGCCACTCCTCCACGCCGTCGGGCCTTCTCCAACCCCTTTCCCGCGAGCTCTGGCCACCAGCTGGAAGGGAGATCGTCTACCCTTTCCTAGCAGCCCACGCCAAGAGAGAAGAAGGAGAGAAAAAGAAGAGAAGAAGACTTCTCTTCTTTGTATGCGTCGGCGCCCTAGGAGAGAGAATGAGAGGGAGAGGAAAGAGAGAGGCCAAGGGTTTTCCAATTGGATTGACTAAGTCTTGGTATCATGATCTCCTAGGGTATTTATAGGGCTAAGGTAGGGACCAAGAGGAGGAGTTGGATCTTGGCCCACCAATGGATCTAAACCCGATCCATTAATTAAGATCCATTTCACTAAAGGATCTTAATTGAACTTCCTCACCAACCCCCAATTTTTCATATGGGCTCCACATATTACGAGTCGTCCATCCCTCCGTGTTTAAGATATCGAATGTCTGTTAATTAATTTAAATTACTGAAAATTCAAATTAATTAACTTTGGATCATTGACTAGTACCACTCAACCTTATCATCATGCCGGATCAAATCCACCTGCAGGGTTTAGCATGATGAACTTTTTGAGCTCATCAAGGGGGCATCATCATCCCGACTCACCAGGACACGGATTCTGTCAATAATCAACATCACATCATATTATTAATATTATCTCCCAACTTACCGAGCCTATCGATCTAACAGAATAGATCTCGCCCATTGATAAATCAAAGAAATAATAATTAATAATATATGCCCGTTATTATATCGGGATTAAGGGATCGTACTCCATAATAAAATCCGAGGTCTTATCCAATTATCGAGTCAGTACAAATTGGATAACCTCGAGTTTTGGTCATGTTCAATATACTCAAAGCACACTAGTGTAATTCTATGGTCAAGACCAACCACACCTAATTACACTACAACCATTTCGATGGTTTGTCCAATTCCATCTCGGTTGTGAGCCTCTACCTATACTAGGCAAAGAACTGATAACATGATCTTCCGTGTGACACTACACACCATGTTATTTACAATGCTAAGTATTGGACTTCATGCATGTACTAATATAAACATGCACCCAGTGTAGTTGTGATTCTCTTTTCAAAATGAAGATGTTCATATAAAGAAGTCATGTCTTTCAGTATACACATCTTACAGGTGCGCCCTTTGAGAAATTATTGTAAAATAATTTTGAGATTTGTTACTATTAGAGTAAACAATGCAATGTTGATAAATTTAAATACAAAACATCAATACTAATAAATTAAATCAATCGGGTTCGGATAACTTTATACCTCGTGAATTTTAGTATACAAGTTTTTCCTTGCGTCGCTATATAGACACACAAACCAACGTTAGAACAACATATAAGGAAACTCAAACAATTAAAATTTGTTTTCTATGTACCTCATGAATTTTAGTATACTATTTTTTTTTTTATCCCTTTTGAAAAGTTAAGTTGAAAAACTTAAAATGTTCATTGGAATTAACGATTCACATTGGACTTCAAGACCCAAACATTATATTTGAAATTCAAAGAGCCGTATATAATTATTGAAATTGGATTCAAAACTAAAACTAGATACAAATCTTACATGTCTCTAGTTAATCAGAACATTAGAAAACGAGTCCAAGCATGAGTTTCATAATCATGTTTGATTAATCAAGTATGATCCAACTAATATTGGATCTCTAACGATCAAATTCAAAATGATTAACGAGGTTTTTTCAATCTCGGGCGACTGACCTGGTCCCACGAAAATTTCCCGCCAACCGTCAAGCGCTCGCAGTGGACAGTCAAAAGGTAGGTGCAACACGAGGACTTCCCAGGGGGTCATCCATCCTAGTACTGATCTCACCCAAATACGCTTAACTTCAGAGTTCTGATGGGAAACGATCAAATTCACTACTTGGATAAACGTAATCAAAGTCGTGATCAAGGGAGGCAATAAGAAAATTATTTTCTCTGTTAGATAAATTACATGCTTTATTGTTTTACTTAGTTATCCTTGCATGTTAGTTTAAATCTTTACTTAATTTAGAATGGCTAGATAAAAAAAAAGATTATTTGATTTTTGACAACATAGTATCAGGAGGCGGTGAGATGATAGTATATTAGGGATACTTACTTTAAGTGTGTCAGTGTTGGATAAGGAGTATAATTTTTGGTGCACTCAACAATGAGGAACTAATTGAAACTATCTCATTGTATCCTAATCTAGTTAGACTAAGGTTTTTTACTAAGTTGACTAAATGTAATTTCTGAAGTTGACTATGTCTAATGAAGTGTTCGTTAATTCGATTATGAAGGCACTTGTGCCTCACCACGACCTCGAAGCCAACTTTGGAAATGTCCACTTAATTGACTGAAGGTTAAACTTGAATCTAACTTAAGGTCAAACAATTTTTAAGATTCAAAATCAATTTTCATCAAGTAAAATTAAAACCATCTCACAAAATGTATAGAACTAAATTGATTGATAATCTAGAACTGGTGAGATGAAAAATAGAGTATAAATTAATCAACCCTTTGAGCTGTAAATACAAGTTGGATTCAAACCATATGCCTTATCTATAGGAACATAAAGGTTTAAACCAATAAATGTTAAATGTTGAGTGCTCTAGACATATGACCAGAGATCGACTAAAATTTACAAAGCCGAAACTCCAAAACCTAGGGTTAGTAGCTGCTTTCAGAGACAATGATAAACTAAGGTAATCACAATAGATAATATTGAGTTAAAATCTAATTTCATTATTCATAAAGAACTGCTAGTAGAAATATTTGAATTCAATTTACCTAACATTAACCAACTATACGATACTGGTTATACAATAACTTTTTTACCCTTCTGAATGCTTGATTAAAAATATTGAATGCCTTGATATAACACTTAAAGGAAATTATGCAGAATAATGTTTATTCTATAGACTTACTAACCTCCTCACTTAAGTGTCTTTGAGTATAACAAGAGGAAGCATAGTTGTGATATAGGAGACTGGGTTACTATCGTCAATCCGCAAGTGCACAAAAATATCATCAAGTAATAAAATATCAAATCCACAGGGATTATTTATTAAGCACTAGTTGTGTTTTCTAAATAAGTTATCTAGATGATTGCAGTCGTGTGAAAACTAGTAAGAAAGAATGAGAGAGAGAGAGAGAGAAAGAGAGAGAGAGAGAGAGCATAAGCAATTGAAGAGGGAAATTGATTTGGGAAAGCTATTCTAGGATTTTGGGTTCACTATGAAGCTAGTTGAGGTCCTATGTATTGTTCACCTCCTCACCTCCATATTACATATGGGGATTCTAAACAAATTACCAATGTGAACCCGTGAAGGTTATATCAGAGTGCTTCCTTTAATTTCAATGTTATCACTACAACAAAACTGTTTAAAGACAACACCACAAAGACAACTATTTAGGATAAACCATTGTGATTTTAGTAAAAGATAATGATTTTTGACACAATGTTGTCTATGAACAAACATATAACACAAAAGGCACTATTGTAGAAGAAAAGAGTAGTTAAACTCATTATCAACACTATTATAGAATGTCAATTGGTCTCATGTGATGGTGTTAGTCTTTCGGCAACGGTTCGTTGTAGTCGAGTCATAGCAGAGTCGTAGCAAGAAGACGTGGTAGATGAAGGATAATCGAAGCTCAAGAATAGAATGTAGAAGTTTTGTTTTGAAGGCTGAACTCGAGCTCCTTATAAAGGACAGCTGAGGCGCCTTAGATCTATTAAATTTGATCCAAAGTCGATGTCCTCGTTGCTTATACTCTAGAAGGCGCCTCAATCTCGAAGTGAGGCACCTAAGTCTCGAAGTGAGGCACCTCAGTTCCCAACTAAGGAGCCTCAGACAGATAAAAGCTTTATCCACCGCGTTGCTTCGCGGAGGCGCCTTCTCCTCCTTGAAGGCATCCCCAATCCCAACTGAGGCACCTCAGGTCCCACTTAAGGTGCCTTGAGTACTATTCATCTGAGGCTATTTTTGTAATTTAAAGCCTGCAAAATAATGTTAGTCCAAAATATAATATACCCTATAAAACAAGGTTAGTATAAGTATAATATGGACCAAATATCTTTAGTATTAAATAAACCCTATCTTCCAAAGACCAGGATCTAATCAAGTTCTTAGCTTAGAGATATGAAATGGTTCTAAGCTGGACTGCGCCTAAAATCCCTACTCGAGACTCATCCTCACAGGACTTTGCACTTCCAGTGACTTACCTCACTTACCTTGTGCAGATCTACTTGGCTTGTTAACCCACCAGGTCTTCAGCCAACTGTTAGGTCCTATGGACCTAGCTGATATTTATGCTAAGTCTCTACCAACTTGGACTTTTGCCAGTTGTTAAGCCCCGCAGACCCAACTGGACTTCCTGCTAGGACTCAACCTCCCTAGACTTTAGCTTGATGTCAGGTCCTAAGCCTTTCAATCCTGCACACTTGGTAACAAGGTTAGAAAACAACACACCCAACTTTAACCTATTTGTTATTCATCAAAACATGAGTTTGATAGTTAGTGCAAACTGTACCAACAATCTCTCTATTTTTGATGCAATGACAACCTGAGTTAAAGTTAGAAAAAATAATAGTAATAACAGAATAGACAAAAAAAATGCAGCTATATATTCTAAATCAGGGTTAGTTTTTCAAGTTCATGTTTTCTAGTCTTTAACCCTTAACCCCTTCCCCTTTGGCATTCATCAAAAGAAAGAAGTGATAGTATAATCATGATCTAAGAAAGTAATCACACAACCATCACACCAAAGAGACTAAGTAGAGAGGATAAGGGGATACATATCAAAGAGCTATGTAAAAACTTAGTTTTAAAATCTTAATATCCAAACTTAGAATAATTCTAAAGCAAAATGAATATCAGAGTAAGATGATTTCTAGACAAATTTCAATTAAAATTCTCCAAAATTTTAAAAATTACAAAATATGTATGCTATTTCAACTAAAACCCAAAGATAGAGACTAATTAAAAGAATAGTTCACTAGGTTGACTTTTGATTTATATTCTAGTGGAGAGAAAATAAATTTAAGAAAAAATAACTTTTCAAAAACTTGAGTCCTTTGAATAAAAGATGTATATCTTTTTGAAAATAGATTTTAAGGAGAGAAAGATTAAACTATTTTGAAAAGATATTTTCAAATCTATAAATCACTTTTGAGGAATGAAATATTTTCTACTTGTAAAGTATTTCCAAAAACTTTTTATCTTTCAAAGCATCCTTAAAATAATTTTTAAAAAAAGGTCTTTTAAGAACTTTTTAAATAAAAAAGATTTTTAAAAGAATTATTAAGAGATATTTGAACTTTCGAATAGGACTCCCCCTCAATCTGACACTCACTTAGGATTCCTTGTTAACTCTAAAGTAAACTTCCTATCCTATTTTAGGGATTAATCCATATATTGAAAGTAAAATTGAGTTCAAATACTCTAAGGATATGCATTTTAAAGCAATGAAAATGTTTTTCAGTAACTTTTCAACAATGTTAGCTAAGTCATTTCAAAAGGAATTTTTCAAAAGATTTTTAAAAATACACATTTTTTTATAATTTTCAAAATAGTAAGTGTAAAGGATTTTTCAAATAGGATTTTCAAAATCTTTTGCAAGAAGCAGTTTGAAAAGATAGTTTCAAGACAAAGTTTTACAAAAATATGATAAATTGTTAGAGTCTCCCATTAAATCGATTAAAAAGAGTTGTCCCACCAAAAGAATCTAGGTGGGCTTTTGAAATCTTTAGGTAAGTTTTTCAAAGATAGAATCATGTTTTGAAGATAAAGAGTACAAATCTAACAAGTAAAAGGAATCTAAGCTAAGTCACAATATGAAATGCATATCTCAAAGCAAGATAGATAAGCGATATAATCCAAGTCTAGCAAGTATCCCAAGATAAAACAAAGTAATAGTCAAAGTCAAAGTCAAAGGAGTGCCTAATGTATTGGTGCCGAAAGTACTAGATCAAACTTGATTTTGATAATAACAAAGGAGTTCAAAGTTAAGTATATTTTGTCATCTAATGTGTTTGACTAAGTGTGCAGCAAAGTCCTCGTTTGCCTAGGCACGAAGTCTTGACCCAAAGGGTTGAGCACGAAGTCTTTACCTGCAGGGTTGAGCACGAAGTTCTGATCGAGGATTGGGCACGAAGTCTTGGCCGAGGGCTGGGCACCAAAGACTTAACCGCGGGTTGGGCACGAAGACCTGGTTCGAGGAATTGGACACGAAGACCTGACCGGGGGTTGGCCATCGAAGACTTGATCTGGAAGATCGGGAAAAAGACATAGCCGAGCGAGGGCATCATACAGAAGTAGGGATGGGTCGAGGTACGAACATCTTGAGATCTGGAAGCTTCGGAGGCTGAGCAAAAGTCCAACCGGAGGTGCCAGTTGGCAAAAGGTAACTTCTCTAGAGTGGAGTAGGTGAGGATGCATTCCTCGAAAGAGGGAACAGTAGGCGTTGGTCCGATCTAGGATTTCATTTTGAAATCCAAAGTTAGGATCAGATAGCTCCGGCTGTCCTACTGCATATATTTAATATATTATTGATTGCATTTGGACTAACCTGTGTTGTAGACCAAGAAGAAGAAACGCCCTGGAAATCTCAAAAAATGCTCAAGGTGAACTTCTGGGATACACTAAGTGGAACGCTGCCTTGAAGAAGAAAATAGAAGCTAACTCCAAGGCAACACAAACACTTCAGTGTGGCCTTATGAAGGAGGAACTCAACCGCGTCGACCCCTTCAATAGCGCGAAGGAGCTCTGGAACAAGCTATTAGAACTCCACGAAGGGACTTCAAATACGAATATAAGCAAGCGGGACCTTCTTCTAAACAAGCTTTACAACATAAGGATGTAAGACGGTGAATCTACTGCACAACTTCACACACACATCCAGGAGCTGATGAAGGGTCTCCACGCTATCGACCATAAGGTAGAGAACCGAGACTTGATACGGTATGCCTTAAACTCTTTCCCAAGAAATACTTTGTGGGCATCTATGGTAGATGCTTATAAAGTCTCGAGGGATCTTTCTAAAATTAATCTAGATGAATTAATTGGATTTCGGGGTAATTTCAAAAAGAATAAGAGTCAGAGAAAGAAGAAGTTGGTTCAGTCAAAGGATGATCCGATTGAACCAAGCACGAGTCAGAAAAGCAAGACGGAGATCACTTGTTATGGGTGCAACAAGAAGGGCCACTTCAAATCGGAGTGTCCCAACTTAAAGGAGGCAAAGAAATCACGAAGAAAGAAGACACTTCAAGCGACGTGGGGTGAGTCATCATCGGAGGATGAAGAAGAAGTATCCCACTCGAACCTCCTATTGCTGACGACATCAGAAGAACTCGACACTGAGTCTGAATCTAAAGCAGAGCCGGAAGAAAGCCATGGAACCGGAACACTCTCAATGTCAGAAGATGGTCAAATCACTGTAAGAGGTTTTCCTAAATCTGACTTATATGATTTAATATCCTATCTATCACGTAAGTTGGCAAAATCCAATGTCTGGGTTGAGTCCCTCCAAAAGGAGGTAAACGCCCTTAAAGAGGAGGCTAACTCAAGGCCCTTGACTGAGACTGTTCAGGAAGGAACATCAACTCAAGTCCAACAACTTGAGGAAGAGAATTCCTCCCTGAAAACTCAAGTCAAGGAAATTAGAGTTGTCCTAGAGCGGTTTACTGTGGGTTCTTAGAATCTTGATATAATTCTTGGAAAATAGACGGTCGTTCTCAACCGATCCGGACTTGGGTACAAAACCAACTCACGGTATAGATTATACTATTCAATTTTAAACCGTACTAGCACCCAAGTCCAAGCATGAGTCCCAAAACTTAACATGACTACTCAAGCAAGACCAAATCACTATTAGACCCCCAAGGACAAAATTCATTTCCTAGATAGTCCATATCGAGGCTTTAGTCTGGGGGAGCCAATAGAAAAACCATTTATATTATTAGATGATTTCTTTGTAATTTTTTTTAAATTGCTTGAATGATTGTTTATTTATTTTTCTACAAAATTGTCATGCTTAGGAATAGAAATGGTTAGATAAGGGCCTGATTTGATTGAAACTTGCACAACCTAGTATTTGTTGGTTTCTCGTTCGATTACTGTTCCTCTCCATATCTCCGGATTAAAATTTTAATGATTAGAATTAATCCGGATGGGAAAAAACTTTCTGAACGACCTTTTCATCATCGTATTATTCAATTGAGTGATCGCCTGAACAAACTTGTTGTTCAAGCAATCTAACTCCTTTGTCGAATAGCCTCGGAATAGATGACAAATTATTGGATCGCCGGTTCTTGTGTTTGTTTCGGGGCCCTAAGAGGTTTGTTAGGATGCATATTAAAAGTCTAACTTTTGTATGAACATCTATATTTTGGAATAAGAATCACATGACCATTGTTTGCATTTTATATTTGATATATATATGCTATTGTCCTTTACTTTACATTGTAGATAACATGGTGTGTGGTGTCACACAGAAGATCATGTTATCAGTCCCTTGTGAATTAAATGTAGTGGCTCACAACCGAGATGAATTTGGACAAACCATCGGACTGGTTGTAGTGTAATTTAGTATTAGTCTATCTTGACTATAGAATTACACTAGTACACTTTGTGTGTATTGAGTAGGACCGTATTGAGGTGATTCGATTTATACTGACTATATAATCGAACAAGACCTCTGTTATTATGGATGTACATCCTCTTAACCCCGATATAATTGTTGAGGCAATCTATGGTCCGGAGTGACCATGTGTTTTGATGTTTGGGCAAAGGGTTTAAGTTAGATTTACCTTTGTGTATTTGATATGTGTATGTGAGTGTGCAGGTTGCGCAGGTTACACATATGAACTCAGTTGGACGGCCTCGGTACGGTGAAGGGTGGCATGGAGACAAGCTGGAGGCTTGTGTGTGCACCTGAGGGACTATGGATAGCAGGGACGATGAGCTGAGGGATGCGGACTTCGAGGCATGCGTGAAGGATGGCATGGAGGCAAGCTGGAGGCTTGCGTGCATCCGAGGGGCGGGAGCCGAAGATGAAGAGGGCGCGAAGGCAATAGTCAAGGCTGCTGGTGAGGAGTTAGTTGAGTCGTGAGAGTACGAGTGCTGTGGGATTGTACTCAGGAAATCCTAGGGTTCGAGTGCTGAGTGAAGTGTACTCGGGAAGGGAAACCTTAGGTGTGTGAGTGGACCAGTCGACTGCCCTTGGGGCAGTCGACTGCCCTGGGAGCAGTCGATTGCCCTGGGAGCAGTCAACTGGTAGCAGCTGGTGAGTTGGCTGAAAATTCGAACGTTGGAGTTGCAACGGTCGATTTTCAGTGGCACCAGTCGACTGCCCTGGGAGCAGTTGACTGGTGGCGAGGGTTTCAGACTAAATCCTATTTAAAGAGGACTTCGTGTTGGCTGAGACTCTTGACGAAACAAGCTTGGTTAAGGCTTGTTAGTAGTCTCTAGAGCCCAGGTATTGTCAAGGTGCTGTGGCGAGGTTTCTCCATCCACAAGGAGCGACAAGGGCTAGCCGGAGGTTATCCGGGGAGTGATCCACCGAAGGATTCTTGAATTAGTCACCCTTAGGGGTGAATACCAAGTAAATCGGTATTGTTAGCATTGCTTTTTGTTGTTAGTTTTAGTTTTTATTGTATATTCCTCTTGCGCACTAACAATATAGGTAGAAAGATCCGAGATTTGCTATTCACCCCCCTCTACCAAGGCGTATCGATCTAATAATAATAACGGGCACATGTACTTAATATCTATTTCTTTGATTTACCAATGGGCGAAATTTATTTGTTAAATCAATAAGCACGGTAAATTGAGAAATAATATTATTTATATGGTGTGCCATTGATTATAGAAGGAAACCATGTCCTAATGTGTTAGGCTGATGATGCCCCCTTGAGGAGCTCATAAAGTTCATCATATAAATCCTGTAGGTGGACTTGGTCCGACATGATGATAAGGTTGAGTGGTATTACTCATGGAGTTAGATATTAATTAATTAAATTGTCAGTAATTTAATTAATTAATGGACATGAGATATCTTAAACACGGGGAGATTATGTACACATAATATGGTGGAGCCTATATGTATTTATGGGGTTGGTGCGATACTTCAATGATAACCTTTTAGTGGACTGGGTTATCATTAATGGATCGGGCTTAGGATCCATTAGGAGACCAAAACCAACTCCTCCTCATAGTCCCTATTGTAGCCTATATATACCTCATGAAGCCATCATGAAACAAGACCTAAGCCTTAGGTTTTCTCCCTCTCTCTATTTTCCTCTCTCCTAGGGTTTTCGGCGCAAGGTGGATCCACGGAGGTGCCGGCCAAGACCAAGAGAGAAGAGAGCTTTCTCTTCATCGCTACTCCTCTTGTTCTCTCCTTCTTTCCTCTTCATCCTTAGGTGTGTGTGTTAGTGATATGAGAAAAGTGTCCTAAGGCAATCACCTTATGATTGTAATCATTTATTTTAATAAATGAATATTCACTATTTGAGTATACATGTTTATGTATTTGATTGAGATCTTAAACTCATTTACTGAATGTCCGCAATACAATTCACAGCATGAGAGGATTTGTGATGAATTCACAACTAGTGATTATCTCTACATGTGCAATTGTGAAGTATTGAAATTGTCCCTAGTCGATGAATTGATAAATACGGACACTATCAATTCTGTTGAGACTAGCATGGGTTATTCTCTAATCAGCTGATTCTCACTGGCTGGTGACATTGGGATATCCGTAGATAAACATGAATGCTAGTTAAGGGAACTAGTTCATTGGAGTGACTGGCTGTAAAACTTCATATGGTAGTCTACATATAGATATGCCAATGAAGTTCTTACTGCAGCTTAAGTGCGATGTTCCTTTGACTTGCGGTGTTCAAGTCATCTTGGTCATGGAGACTTATACTTTGACATCTTAAGCAAGCATCTCTAAGGAGATGTGGACCCAGGATGATTGGGTATAAGCCGAAGTGCCCGAAGATGTTTGAACAACCTACAAAGGATTCACCACTCCTTGCGAGGAGATGTATACCCAAGGCCTATCGTCGGATTGTTACTCGAAGCCTCTGGCCAGAGCATGACATATTCAGAGTATGAATCTCTTAAATACATGAGAGTAATTAGAATCCGTAGGACGAGAAAACGTTACTTGGGCTAGGTGTGACGTAGTCAGCCTAGTGGGGACTGACATATATAGACCATGTCCTGAACCAAGTGGGTATAAGATGGTGAAGGAATGTGGCACGATTCATTATAGCTGCTGAAGGGTTTCAGAATAGTTTCTGAGGTCAACCGTTGATCTTTCGATTAATTGGGGATCATGATGTACTACTAGGTGCCACTCATGATCGTTCTATAATTGGTTAATTATAGACGACCAACATAAATCGAAAGCCTATTTAGTTACACGTACTACGAGTAATCCGAGGGATTTAAAATGAGTTGAAAATTAGATTTTCCAATCAAGAGAGATTAGGTTTGGTTAAGCCAAACGATAAGTCGAATCTGAATTTTTCAGAGACGCATCGGAAGCGTAAAATGGCTAAGTCTTTTGAAGACTTAATAGATGAATTAAATAAGTTTAATTCATTGGGGCGTGGCTTGGATGGGTCGGCCAAGGAGGGTCTCCATCCTCTTTGCTTGGCCGGCCACAACAAAGGGAGAGAACCAAGTTTTTGGCTCAATTTATAAAATAAACCAAGTGTGGTTTGTTTTATAAAATTATGGATGATATAAATTTTTATATAATAAACCAAGGTTTGGTTTATTTTTCATGGAAATTAAAATGAACAATGGATTGGTTTATTTTATTTTATAAAATCAATCATGGATTGATTTACCATGATAAGAAAATTTATTCTATAAGAAAAAAGAGACTTGGTTGATTTTTATCATGAATTAAAAAATGATAAAACTTGGCATGATGGAATAAGTCATAAAAAATTTATTCCATAAGAAAAAAGAGACTTGGCGGTTGAGAGGCCACTATATAAAGGACCCAAGGCAAGGCTTGAAAATCAATCGAAGTATTCTTGCCTGGGCTCTCTCCCTCTCCTCCCTTCTTCCTCTTGGCCGACCACAAGGCTCTTCTCCCTTCTTCTTGCCGTGAGTACAAGGAGAAGCACCGAGGCGACGAAGTTCTTCCGTTGGGACGATCTTCCTCTCCAGCCATCATCACCTTGGGATTGGGCGCAAGTCATCTTCCTCTTTCTCGCCGGAATTGTGATTCCGGTCAACCTTGGTAGTGAGTTTTTCCGATGTGATTACTTCTCTCTTGGTTTTTCTTGTCGCGTTCTTGGAGAATCTAGTAGTTCTCGAGAACACGAAACTTGTGGCTTTGCGAAGTCATCCCGAAGATACTCGACGTGGACGCGAATAGAGGCGGAGCTTCCGAGGGATGCTTACGGTTGGATCTCGTCCCTTCCTTCGAGTTACGCGAGGTAATAAGTAAATTAGTTTACGTTTCTGCAAAATTTTAAATATATGATCATGTCTATACAAGATAAAGTTGCATGCTTAGATGTGTGGTTAAATGATTTAGAGAAATTATTTATGCTAAACCTTCCGCTGCACGTAATTAATTTTAAAATTACGAACCCGCATCCATGTCAACATGCACCCGGTCCCAACAGTGGTATCAGCGCCGAGGTTTGTGTTCGACATAATCATATAATTGTTTTGCGGAAAGCTTTCTCATGATCTCAATTTTGGAAAAATTTTCAATTATGGAAACTTTCCAATTATGGTAAATTTTCGATTTAGGAATTTCAAAGTTTGGAAATCCTCATGAAATTTCGCAAACTTTTAAAATATCTCTGTTTCTGAAATTTTATGATAATTGTGAAAACTTTCCATTTTTGGAAACTTTTCAATTTTGGAAATTTCCAATTTTGGAAATTTTCCAATTTTGGAAAAACGTAAGTTTTCTTTATACCAGAAACTTACAATTATTCTGAAAACCATTTATTTTTGGAAGCTTTCCATTTATGGAAAGCTCTCTATTTTGGGCACTTTCTTTCAAGAAAGTCTAGACAAATTATGGGAATATTAATTGGCATTTAAATTCATAATTGGAAATTAAATTATTTACAAAATTCTTTATTTTGGATTGAGCCTCGGGGAGCCGTCCAATTTAAAGTTAGTTGTTATAATTAAATTTCCTAAATTGAATTTAAGCTCTCAAATATTTAATTTGGATTGAGCCTCGGGGAGTCGTCCAAATTATATTATCAATAAATTCTTATTTTGGATTGAGCCTCAGGGAGCCGTCCAAATTAAGTTATTGATATTAATTTTCCATAAATAAAATATGTGATCAAATATTAGAAATTTTTGAGGTGATTCTCAAACGATAATTTCCTTATTTGATTTATGAGGTGATGCTCTTACAGATTATTGTCTCCAAAATTAATTAGGAAAATTGTTTCCTATAGAGTATATTTCCTTAAATAAGATTTTCATGAAAATCATATATGGTTGAATTAAGGGAATCTGTCTCTTAATTTAATAAGATTTGATTTAGAGAAATCAAAGTCTTAAACATATTATTTCCGAAATTGATTATGATAATTTAGGAAATTATTTCA